>JAHLKC010000331.1:0-12886 GCA_025449115.1 Chytridium lagenaria
CCCCAAGACTTCACGCAAGGTCTCCTCTGACGCTCCCTGGCTATCACTGGACACTGTACGCATGCTGGTGGGGCAAGTTGCAAGAGGGAAGGCGACCGGGGGTGATGGGATTTTTGGCGAGATGCTCTCTACGGCGGTGGATGAAGTGACGGGACCTATTTGGTCGCTTTTTCAGCTGGTAGCTGCATATACCTGCATCCCGACGACATGGAGTGAAGCAAACGTTGCTCTTGTCTTTAAAAACAAGGGTAGCAACGGGGACATCACCAATTATCGCCCCATCTCTCTGATATCGGTAATACGCAAGCTGTTTGAGAATGCATTTCGACCAGTTGTGGAGAAACGAATCCTACCCTACCTTGACATCGCGCAGGGAGGATTTCGTGCTCAACGCTCAGCCCTGGACCAAGTCTTCAACTTACATGAAATCCTCACGCGTCATCCAACTCTCAAGACCCTCTACCTAGACATTAAAGCTGCTTATGATACGGTGGACCGCCGGCTTCTTTGGTCACGCTTTGGGAACCTACCGGCTGAGCCAGCGATGCCGTGGGCTGGTGCAGATTTTGAGAATGAGACTCGCGATGTTGTGGTTTCTCTTTTACGATGTCTTTTTGATTTTAATGTTGCGTTTTTACTTGTTTCTGGTCTACGCTCACTCCCAATCCCAGTTCTTCGCGGTCTTTTGCAAGGAACGGGGCTTGCTCCGTCCCTTTTTATTTTTTTCATTAACCCTCTTCCTCAAAGACTCCGTTCCCTTCCCAATTCACCGATGATTCTCTGCGGCGGCAAACACCTCAACTCACTCTTCTGCGCCGACGACACGACTATTTTTGCGCGGACTATGGGGGGTCTTCAGCGGCTGGCAACTGAGTGCTATGAGTGGGGTTTGGAGGTTGGGATTAATTATGCGCCGGCTAAGTCGGTGCTGGTGCATGAAGGGGAGGCGACGGTGGTGATGGGAAACGTGGTTATAGAACCAAGTGCACAGGCGGGGTTTCTGGGAATGGTGATGACGGCTACTGGGGTGGATATGGTGAAGTCGATGGCAAAAAGGGTTAAGTCGGCGGGGACTATGACGAACTTCATGAGGAGTCAGGGAATGAATGGATGGGGGTGGCGTGCTTCTTTATCTATTTTTCTTTATCGAATGTTTATTAGACCTTTAGTCGAGTATGGCCTTTCTCTCCGACCCCTCACTCCTACTGAACTTGCTCCTATTGATGCCGCACAAACCAACTCTCTTCGCTCTCTTTTCTCTGTTTCCCGTTCTACTAGTACTGCCGCTCTTCATCTCATTACTAATCTTGTACCTATGTCCTCCCGCAATCACACTCTCAACGCTTCTTTTCTTTTTCGTCTACACCAACTTAATGATTCTAATAACCTTTCAGCCCGCATTTACCGGGAATCCCTCCAATCTCCTTACCATAGCTCTCTCGTTCTTCGCTCTATACGTCCTAATGATCGTCATCGTAACCCACTTTGGCCTCTTGTTTCTCCTTACTTACAAAACTTACTTTTTAACCCTTTTCGTGTTATTCCTCTTAATCCAGTCGCCGGTCTCCCCCCTCGTCTCTCTGCTCGCCTGCCTGCTGAGTTCTTCAAGGACGCCCACCGCATTTCCCTCACCAACCTACGCGTATCTGGGTCTCGCGTCGCTCTTACGTTACCAGTGCTTCCCAGGGGCCGCCGCCATCCTCTCATTGCGTCGGATGCTATGCTTCATCGATACCAATTCCGTGCTCTTGTTACATGGATCCTTGGCCGCGTAGCATACCATCAACCATGCATCCTTTGCGACGGCGAGACCCCTGGTACGCGTCAACACGTCGTCTCTTGCACCGGCGGGGATGTGCTGATCTCCAACGCCTTCCCCGAGGTCCCTCAGTCTATTCCTACGGCCTACGGCTCTACCGCTCTTGACGCTCTCATCGCCACCCTGAAATTCAAGCCGACTGATACGCGTCGCGACATTTCACGCGTCAAGATTCGGTCTTGTATTGAGATGATAGAGCGTATTCGATGGTGCTGTTTTGGACAACCGCCTTTCTGGGAGAACATACGACGAGACGACGTGTTAGAAGCTATTCTCACTGAAGCTGGACATAACCGACCCCTCCACCCTAGGACGATACAACTCACGCGTGCGGCGATTGAAGAGACTTGGGTCCTGGCGCCTGAAGAGCCCCTCTAGGCTTTTAATTTCTTTTCTTTTCTTTTCCCTTCTTTTCAATATCTTGTTCCTTCTCATCGTCTTTACTTTCTTTTCTCTTCTCTCTGTTCTCTTTAATGTGTTCTCTTTCTGGTTCTCTCCACTATTTCTTGTCTTATGTGTAGTTGTTCTCTTTGAGGTGTGATTGCGGCAAGGTGTTTTTCTTTCTCCTTACTTCTCTTATATGTTTTTCTTACTTCCTACGGTAACTTTCCATGTATTTCCGCACTATCATGCCCATCTTAGGCCCCGCAAGGGGAACGGATCAGGGATAATACATTTTGTAAAACTTAGGGTTAGGCGCTTTCTTTCGAAAATATATTATACGCTCGTCAATTTTATTGTGGTTTATATACGAAAAACTACCTAACCTTCTAACCCACAGGCCCTTATAACTACTTGTAGGTTTCCGTTTACTAAGTAACTGCACTCGGAAGTAAGTACCTTAATACAGTCTACTTGTATCACCCCAATCTGAGACTTGCATATTGTTAGGTATCTATATCTATATGTGTGCAAAGTATCACAAGTTCTGACCATTCATCTCACTCAAAATCACTCAACATTCCGCATTTATGTTACATCCAATTCCTAAGTACTCTGGCAAGCGGGGAGGGTGGACCTTAATAGAGTCACTTGTACCACCTATTCTGAGTGTGCATATCGTTCTGTATCGATATCTATGCTTGTGAAAGTATCAGCAAATTCTGACCATTGTTTCCATGTTATACAGACTTAAAGTTAGAAATGTCCGATTTTTTCGGAAAATCCGCCAATCATATAGTAAACATAAATTCCATGCTACCATTTGAGTCATACATATACATTGACCTGTTTCTGAATCTCTGCAAAATTTGAGCAAGATCTGACCATTAGATCTTGCCGCAGGACAGCGACAAGTCTACTAATTATTACTTATAAAAATTTGAAACTTCCGACGCTTGTACGTCGCTCAATTTTGACAATTTGATTGAGGGTTAAACCGGTTTCGAGATCGTCGCAACCAGGGCTACATTTCATATTAAGTCAAGTCACACAAAAAAATCGATAACCCTGTGGGGACCCCCATGTACCCTAATGAAAACATAATTAATAAGTGGTACAGGTTCCAAAGCTTCAAATGCTGTTATCTGTAGCTGTCAATCTGAGCATGATTTATCGCCGTTTTTTGAATTTACGTTCAAGTCACGACTGATATACAATATAAACATAATTAATAAGGTGGTACAGGGGTTACCGAACGCTCAAATCTGTTATCTGTAGCTTTCAATCTGAGCATGATTTATCCGGCCTTTTTTCGATTTACGTTCAAGTCACCGACTGTATACATAACCTTCGGAGGTCAAAGTCATGAAAACATAATAATAAGGTGGTACAGGGGTTACCGGAAACGCTCCGAAATGCTGTTGTCTATAGCTGTCAAAATCTGAGCATGATTTATCCGGCCGTTTTTTCGGAATTTACGTTCAAGTCACCGACTGATATAGGATTCACACTTCGGAAGGCCAATGTCATTGAAAACATAATTAATAAGGTGGTACAACAGATTATCGAAACGCTCAGAAATGTAGTTATCTATAACTGTGCAACATTTGAACAGGATTTATCCGGCCGTTTTTGCGTTACATTGGATTAAAGTCGACTAATTATTAATTAATAAATTTTTTGAACTTTGAATGCTCATACGGCAGTCAATTTTGTGAATTTCGACCGGGTAAAAAGCATTCCAGCATCGTGACGGTATTTACGACGTTTCTTACTAAGTCACCAAGAAAAAAACCCCTCGGGGACCCCTATGTACCCTAACTTGTACAATTCTTATTAAGTTACCAAAAAAAAACCGCCTCGGACCTATGTACCCTAAGTCTACTAATTATTACTAAAAAATTTGAAACTTCCGACGCTTGTACGTCGCTCAATTTTGACAATTTGATTGCGGGTTAAACCGGTTTCGAGATGTCGCAACAAGGGCTACATTTCATATTAAGTCAAGTCACAAAAAAAAATCGATAACCCTGTGGGAACCCCATGTACCTATTTTATTATGGTTTACATACGAAAAACTACCTAACTTCTAACCACAGCCCTTATAACCGCATTTATGTAATACCATCCCGATTCCTAAGTACCTGGCACGCGGGAGGGTGGACCTTAATAGAGTCACTTTGTACCACCCTATTCTGAGTGGTGCATATCGTTCTGGTATCGATATCTATGCTTGTGCAAAGTTTCAGCAAATTCTGACCATTTGTTTTCACGTTATACAGACTTAAAGTTAGAAATGTCCCGATTTGACGGAAAATCCGTCAAACATATAGTAAACATAAATTCCATGCTACCCATTTGAGTCATACCATATACATTTGACACTGTTTCTACATCTCTGCAAATTTGAGCAAGATCTGACCATTAGATCTTGCCGCAGGACGGCGACAAGTCTACTAATTAATACTTAAGAAAATTTGAAACTTCCGACGCTTGTACGTCGCTCAATTTTGACAATTTGATTGAGGGTTAAACCGGTTTCGAGATCGTCGCAACCAAGGGCTACATTTCATATTAAGTCAAGTCACACAAAAAAATCGATAACCCTGTGGGGACCCCCATGTACCCTAACTAATTAATACTTAAGAAAATTTGAAACTTCCGACGCTTGTACGTCGCTCAATTTTGACAATTTGATTGAGGGTTAAACCGGTTTCGAGATCGGCGCAACAAGGGCTACATTTCATATTAAGTCACGTCACACAAAAAAATCGATAACCCTGTGGGGACCCCCATGTACCAGCTCGGTGCTAACCCTAACCTAATTTTAAGGCTAATGGTAGCTCCCTCAAAACACGTAACCCAGGGCGGCCCAAACGTTTTTCTAGTAGTATTTTCGATGCTTTATCCGATGCATCTTTTACCCAGGCATGCTTTATAAGTGCAAAAGTTCGCAGTCCTAAGTGTAACCCTAAAGTTCTGACCATTCATTCTCACTCAAATCACCTCAACATTCCCGCATTTATGCATACCATCCGATTCCTAAGTACTCTGGCACGCGGGAGGGTGGACCTTAATAGAGTCACTTTGTACCACCCTATTCTGAGTAATGAATATCGTTTCTGGTATCGATATCTATGCTTGTGCAAAGTATCAGCAAATTCTGACCATTTGTTTCCATGTTATACAGACTTAAAGTTTGAAATCTCCCGATTTTTCGGAAAATCCGCCAATCATATAGTAAACATAAATTCCATGCTACCCATTTGAGTCATATAATATATATTTGACACTGTTTTTGACATCTCTGCAAATTTTGAGCAAGATCTGACCATTAGATCTTGCCGCAGGACTGCGACAAGTCTACTAATTATTACTTAAGAAAATTTGAAACTTCCGACGCTTGTACGTCGCTCAATTTTGACAATTTGATTGAGGGTTAAACCAGTTTCGAGATCGTCGCAACAAGGGCTACATTTCATATTAAGTCAAGTCACACAAAAAAATGATAACCCTGTGGGGACCCCCATGTACCCCTAAATTTTTCAAAAAAAAAATTAATCAGACTAACCAGCTCGGTGCTAACCCTAACCTAACTTTAAGGCTAATGGTAGCTCCCTCAAAACACGTAACCCAGGGGCGGCCCAAACGTTTTTCTAGTAGTATTTTCGATGCTTTATCCGATGCATCTTTTACCCAGGCATGCTTTATAAGTGCAAAAGTTCGCAGTCCTAAGTGTAACCCTAAAGTTCTGACCATTCATTCTCACTCAAAATCACCTCAACATTCCCGCATTTATGCATACCATCCCGATTCCTAAGTACTCTGGCACGCGGGGAGGGTGGACCTTAATAGAGTCACTTTGTACCACCCTATTCTGAGTAATGAATATCGTTTCTGGTATCGATATCTATGCTTGTGCAAAGTATCAGCAAATTCTGACCATTTGTTTCCATGTTATACAGACTTAAAGTTTGAAATCTCCCGATTTTTTCGGAAAATCCGCCAATCATATAGTAAACATAAATTCCATGCTACCCATTTGAGTCATATAATATATATTTGACACTGTTTTTGACATCTCTGCAAATTTTGAGCAAGATCTGACCATTAGATCTTGCCGCAGGACTGCGACAAGTCTACTAATTATTACTTAAGAAAATTTGAAACTTCCGACGCTTGTACGTCGCTCAATTTTGACAATTTGATTGAGGGTTAAACCAGTTTCGAGATCGTCGCAACAAGGGCTACATTTCATATTAAGTCAAGTCACACAAAAAAATCGATAACCCTGTGGGGACCCCCATGTACCCCTAAATTTTTCAAAAAAAAAATTAATCAGACTAACCAGCTCGGTGCTAACCCTAACCTAACTTTAAGGCTAATGGTAGCTCCCTCAAAACACGTAACCCAGGGGCGGCCCAAACGTTTTTCTAGTAGTATTTTCGATGCTTTATCCGATGCATCTTTTACCCAGGCATGCTTTATAAGTGCAAAAGTTCGCAGTCCTAAGTGTAACCCTAAAGTTCTGACCATTCATTCTCACTCAAAATCACCTCAACATTCCCGCATTTATGCATACCATCCCGATTCCTAAGTACTCTGGCACGCGGGGAGGGTGGACCTTAATAGAGTCACTTTGTACCACCCTATTCTGAGTAATGAATATCGTTTCTGGTATCGATATCTATGCTTGTGCAAAGTATCAGCAAATTCTGACCATTTGTTTCCATGTTATACAGACTTAAAGTTTGAAATCTCCCGATTTTTTCGGAAAATCCGCCAATCATATAGTAAACATAAATTGCATGCTACCCATTTGAGTCATATAATATATATTTGACACTGTTTTTGACATCTCTGCAAATTTTGAGCAAGATCTGACCATTAGATCTTGCCGCAGGACTGCGACAAGTCTACTAATTATTACTTAAGAAAATTTGAAACTTCCGACGCTTGTACGTCGCTCAATTTTGACAATTTGATTGAGGGTTAAACCAGTTTCGAGATCGTCGCAACAAGGGCTACATTTCATATTAAGTCAAGTCACACAAAAAAATCGATAACCCTGTGGGGACCCCCATGTACCTTGACCCTAACCTAACCCTAACCCTAGCATTTTTTAAAAAATTGCTAAGTCCCCTCTTGGCCGTATCCGCACGGGTACGTCCTTTTTTGGCCATAACCGCACGGGTACGCCCAAAGATGGCCAATTTATTAAGTATGTTTAAACCATTTGTTACTGCAATTGATAATTACCGAAGGATATTTGGGTTATATCCTATAGTATAAAACCCTTGACAGGTAATAAAATTTCGATGTTTATGAGACGTATACACGCGTATACAGTAGTATGCTGCAGTATTTAGTAGGTAACTTAATCCATTTTGTCAACGGTTTAGGTACGGTCGATAACGGTGATTGTCTTGTCATACATCATTTAAATTTAATCATAAGAGATTTTTGTACCATTATATACTACCGTAGCAATGTCATATTATTTTTTAGGAGGGTTTATGAGCGGTAGAATACGCCGGTATACAGTAGAGTTACTTTAACTCTAGATGTATTGGCGTCCGCCCATCCATTCATTCATACATACATTCATCCATACATCCATTCATCCCTTCAGCAATCCAACCATCCATCCATCCATACATCCATCCATCCACTACTCCGGCCATCCAGCACACCATACATCTGTCCATTCTTGTCCGTCCCTCCATCCATCCATCTACTTTTCCCTCCATCCACCTGACCATAATTTGTCCATCTTTCCATCCATGCATTCCATTCCGTCCATCAATTAATATAGTATTATTGCATCTCGTATTATTAGCTTGATCATAATAGTTTAGTTATATACAAATGTAATTGCTATAAAGACGTCTACTATTGCCAATACTTTTGCGTACGGTCAGTACGGCGTTACACATCCTCCTGCGGTTACATATTAACCATCCCAGTCGTATACAGGCATATACTTCTGCTAATACTTTGTGTACGGCATCATACGGAGTTTTACGTCCTCTTGCGGTTACATATTAACCATCACAGTGTATACAGGCGTATACCATTACCAATACTTGTGTACGGTCGCGTACGGCGGTATACATCTTCCTGCGGTTACATATTAAACGTCCACAGTTGTATACAGGCGTATACCATTGCCAATACTTTGTGTACGGCCCTATACGGCGTTATACGACCTCTTGCGGTTACATATTAATCATTACAGTCGTATACAGGCGTATACCATTACCAATACTATGTGTACGGTCGCGTACGGCGGTATACGTCTTCCTGCGGTTACATATTAAACGCACAGTTGTATACAGGCGTATACCATTGCCAATACTTTGTGTACGGCCCTATACGGCGTTATACGACCTCTTGCGGTTACATATTAATCATTACAGTCGTATACAGGCGTATACCATTACCAATACTATGTGTACGGTCGCGTACGGCGGTATACGTCTTCCTGCGGTTACATATTAAACGCCACAGTTGTATACAGGCGTATACCATTGCCAATACTTTGTGTACGGCCCTATACGGCGTTATACGACCTCTTGCGGTTACATATTAATCATTACAGTCGTATACAGGCGTATACCATTACCAATACTATGTGTACGGTCGCGTACGGCGGTATACGTCTTCCTGCGGTTACATATTAAACGCACAGTTGTATACAGGCGTATACCATTGCCAATACTTTGTGTACGGCCCTATACGGCGTTATACGACCTCTTGCGGTTACATATTAATCATTACAGTCGTATACAGGCGTATACCATTACCAATACTATGTGTACGGTCGCGTACGGCGGTATACGTCTTCCTGCGGTTACATATTAAACGTCACAGTTGTATACAGGCGTATACCATTGCCAATACTTTGTGTACGGCCCTATACGGCGTTATACGACCTCTTGCGGTTACATATTAATCATTACAGTCGTATACAGGCGTATACCATTACCAATACTATGTGTACGGTCGCGTACGGCGGTATACGTCTTCCTGCGGTTACATATTAAACGTCACAGTTGTATACAGGCGTATACCATTGCCAATACTTTGTTTACGGCAGCGTACTGCTGTAGTTCTTTTATAAAGATATCCTCCACAAATTAAAATTAAGATGTGAGTGTAGAAATACATATTTATTTGTGCCAATATTGTTATATCCTACGCCTCGGACTTCGACGAGGGCTTTGCCGCCATGCAACTTCCCGTTCAGGTGAACTGTATTCTGTTACAGATGAACGGGAGAACCCTGAACGTGGAGACCGAGACCGACGGCTTGACACCCGAGAAAGGGACCGGCTAGGCGGTAGATAGTGTACCTTTCTTCTGGAGCGCCGAGAGATTGATGCGTCCTCTGATGATCTAATCCTCTCAGAACGTCGAGGCGATTGACGCAATGAACTGCGTTGCGACCGGCGCGGTTCTTCACGATCCATTTCTGACAAGCGAGTATTCAGACGCCGTGGTTGTTCGGAGTCGTCAGAGATGTGGTCGTGCAACACAGACGTTTCATTATTTTCGTTAACATTGAGTTGATCTACCAAAAAAAAAGTTATATTACATATACTCAACCCTATCAACATTACCTATCCTCCTATCAAGACTGTTCAGCCTATCTTCCAACCTTTCCACCATATCTTTAATCAGGTCAAGCTTCTGAAACAGATCGCTATTGTGAGCATTATCTCTATTCCGTAGGTGCGTAAAGCCGGATATCAATGCCCGATGAATCGCATTGTTTTCATGCATAACTAGGTTAAGAGAATCCTGCTGTGCCGCCAGTGTCTGAAGTCCTGTTCCTCCAACGCTTACAATGTAGTTGTCATTTAACCTCTTTATCTCTCTTCGGTCAAAACCTGAAAACGTGAAGGGTTATTTAGTTTTGTTCACCAATAATGTGCCGCCCCATACAGTTGTAAACCACTGTTGTCGGTCTACAGTATACTCACCAGGAACATGTTTTTCAAAACCAGCAGATATATAGCCTTTCGCAGCTTGGCATTCAGGATACGTAGCGAACATCATAACGCCAGCATTAATCTTTCTACTCATGTAATCAGCCTACCGCAAATCAGTGCCCAGTTCTGATACAAGTTATTGAAGTTACTCACCGTTTGAACAAGATGCTCCCAATGACGTCGGAAAAATGAGTTCCTCAGAGAGCTTGCTTGAGCAGCAGCAACGTTATCAAAGTATGCATTCCTTCGCGGATTTGTCTGTTTGATAGTACCTATAAAATGTGATATTGGTGAGATTTGGTTGCAGGTATAGGGAAAAGTTTACCATCATCTGATATTTGACCACTCTTTATTTTGAATGGCCCATGAATGGGGATAGCAACCGGTTGTCGGGATGATTGTGTACGATCCGCATCATTGGTGCGAGAGATGTTTATTTCTACCGTCCGTTGTTAGGCTTGATTATATTCCATTATACACTTGCCTAGGTCTTCACCGCCAAAGGACGTGCTGTGCATGTTGTTGACTGGCTGTTCGCTGCGGAGCCGCCTATCACTCTGATGCCGGCGTAATTCATCGCTTCCTTGGCACGACTCATCGGTACTTTCATCAACATCAGGTGCATTGTTAATGATGTTATCGCCGTCTAAGCCATTGATAAATTGGGTTAGGTTTAGGCAGGATGTCTGCTCAGTGATCTTACCCATTTTGTGGTCGGTTAAATTAGGTATAATTTTTCTGTGTTTCCATAATCTAAAATGAATTATATTAAACAATTAAAGCGTATGCGGCGGTATGCCTACCGTATGCGGTCATATATCTATTACAGACCGCCTGGTTACTTCCCTATACAGCTGTTATGCTTCTAACTTACATTTCCGCATTGGTCAACCAATATATTCATAACATACATTATATACACAGCATAAACAGCAAGCATTTTATTTGCATAGCAACAATCAGGAAAATAATTACGAGAATTACAGCAGGTGCAAAAGTTGGGATATAAACTGCAACAGCTTAGGGATAAAAAGAAATACAGCAATAATAAAAAAACCGAACGAGATAAAAATATGGCTTTAATCTTCTTCTGCGAAGACGACAGCCAAGGGTGGAGTAGGCGATTCGGATACACCCAACTCGGAAGGGTAAACTCTTGAGGAATCCGTGAATCGTTGTTCGGGGTGCAGAATCTTTGCTCGTTTTATGATTTCCTAAAATGAACAATTAAAAAAAGCCAGTTAAAGAAACTGCACGTACCGCCCAAATCATGTCTCTAGTTGAATTCATATCGACGCCCAGTCCAGCTCCCTGGGCTATGTACAGAAGATGTGGCTTTGACGAAGTTTTGGTAACGACTTAAGTATGTTAGCCATATTAAAAAATTAATCATACAGGATGGGGTTTGCTGCGAGTGCCTGACGTGGTTCCCTTGGTAAGCCTTGTTGTAACCTTTCAGGCAATGATTTGCCTTCTGATGGCTTGGGATGCTTCTGGCCCTGCCGACGTGCCGGTGCTGTCTCCTTTTCTTAGGACCCGTCAGGAAACGTCAGAATTATAATGTAAGTGTAATAAACCACCTTTTTTCTTTTCTTGAGTCTTCCTTTTCTTTCCTCTTTCTTCTTCTGCCGAATGTGTTTCTTCCTCAGAAGAATATGCTTCTTCTGTTTCTCCATGATCGTCATCATCATCAGACTCACGCTCCAACATCTTCGCTTTTTTTGTGGTTTTACCTAGTTTAACGTTAAAGTCTTTGAAATAAAATCATTACAGTATTTCATACCCAAGTGTTTTGCAGTGATACGTGCCGACGTTGAGGAAGCCGCTGTGTAAGTTGTTGAACGTAAACGCGTGAATGGCTTACATTTTTTTCCTCCCACAGCAGTCTCAGATTCCTCTTCTCCTATTTATAACGTGTCAGTGGTCAGTCAAATCATAATGCGATAGTTAGCATACCTTTTTTACCCCGAAGCCTAGATGGGGAGGTAGCTTCCTCCTCACCTTTTGTTTTAAATAAATACAATTTGAAGAATGTGTAAGTAATTGGTCGAACAACGATTCGAAAAACCGCTTACCCTTTTTACCGCGAAGCCTTGATGGCGAGGGAGCTTCCTCTTCACCTTGTTTTGAGATAAATACAATGGAAGAATGTGTCAGCAATTGGTCGAATAATAATTCGAAAACCGCTTACCCTTTTTACCCCGAAGCCTTGATGGTGAGGGAGCTTCCTCTTCACCTTGTTTTGAGATAAATACAATGGAAGAATGTGTCAGTAATTGGTCGAATAATAATTCGACAAACCGCTTACCCTTTTTACCCCGAAGCCTTGATGGCGAGGGAGCTTCCTCTTCACCTTGTTTTGAGATAAATAACAATGGAAGAATGTGTCAGTAATTGGTCGAATAATAATTCGACAAACCGCTTACCCTTTTTACCCCGAAGCCTTGATGGCGAGGGAGCTTCCTCTTCACCTTGTTTTGAGATAAATACAATGGAAGAATGTGTCAGTAATTGGTCGAATAATAATTCGACAAACCGCTTACCCTTTTTACCCCGAAGCCTTGATGGCGAGGGAGCTTCCTCTTCACCTTGTTTTGAGATAAATACAATGGAAGAATGTGTCAGTAATTGGTCGAATAATAATTTGATACACCACTCACCCTTTTTACCCCGAAGCCTTGATGGCGAGGGA
>JAHLKC010000332.1:0-12764 GCA_025449115.1 Chytridium lagenaria
CTCGCCTCAAGCGCAGCCTTCACCTGTCGTTCAGTTGCAGCCCTTGCATCGGCAGTCTGTTTCTCCGCCGCCATCCTAGCCTCTTCCGCAACCCTCTCCGCCGCCAAAACCTTCTCTGCCGCCGCCCGTTTCTCAACTTCAATCCCTTTTCTCACCTCCTCAACCATCTTCTCATACTTTTCTTTCACAGCCTTCTCCTCCTTGGCTTGTGCCGCCTTCTCCTTGATTGACTTTTCAATCTTCCCAGCAACCGACACGCCCTGTTGGTACACCCGGGACGTGATTTTCTCAACCGTGGAGTGGGTGTGTGGGACGAGGTCATGGATGAATGCTTCGGCGGCGAGGTGGACGCCTGTTGCGATGGATTGGTAGGCGGGGACGATGGTACGGCAGATGGGGGTTGTGGGGTTGGAAGCACAGTGGACGTGGAGAGCCGAGTAGGAGAAGAAGAAGGTGAAAAGAATGGCAATGAGGGAGAAAACGGTGGACGCGAAGCCACCGCGAGATCGTTGAGGGAGGGTATCCAGCTTTTGAAGGATTTTCTATGAAAAATAAACAAAGCGTAAAGAGGACTTCCACAACTGAAGACATTATAAAAATAAAAGAATCACTCACCGACAAAACCTCTGAATCCTTGCCTCCACGGAACCCAGAACTTCCTTCAACAGGAGTCCAAGGCTCGTATGATCCAGAAGCACCCCTAGCAGAGCTACTCGGAATCTGCAGCGTCCCAATCCCACCTTTGTTTGAAACCGTTGACATTCTCCTCTCATGAATCGACGATGGTTTACCGCTAGGCGAAGGAGGCCTCAACATTTCATTCGTAGGCGAAGGCGGCCTCAACATCTCATTCACCCCTTCCTTGAATTCAGGCGCCTCCGACTTGGTCACCACCTCCGCCTCCTGCTGTGGTACCCACCCACCATACCCATCAGCAGACTGTCCATTACCATACCCATCCGCAACCTGTCCATTCCCATACCCATCTGCAACTTGCCCAGTGCCATACCCATACGCCTGGTTCCCATAATAATTCTGATAAGGCTGTCCAAGCGGTTCCTCAGGCTTCTCAAACCGATACCAATCATACAAAAGCCCAGCCCGAATTTGCTCATACCTCGCCACCACCTCATTCACACCATTCCTAGCTCCTTCCAACACATCCGCATAAACAGTTTGAAGCGCAACAGGGTCTTCGACTGCTGCAGCATCTACAAGCGCCGCACGAGCAACCTCCACTTCTGCGTAAATCATCGCAAGGTCAGCACGAAGTGCGGCTCTTTCTGTCTCGGTGCTAACGGAAGGCTCTGAAAACACCCGGGTGGCAGCTTCATCAAGAGACTTGCGTGCAGAGTTTAAGTCATTGTGCAAGTTGTGAATAGCCGTGGTAACGGGGATCCTGTCACCGTCGCCTCCTTCCTCTCCAACAGGGCTGGGACCGTTCATAGACATCTTTCTGGAACTACGAGGGTCAAAAGTGGCGTCAACGGCATTGGCATTACGAAGACGGAGCTCTTCCTTTGATTTCGCAAGCTCAGCCTCGACGGCGTAAAGCCTCGCACGAAGAGCAAGGGCATCGTCCTCCGAAGGGGGAGCAGGTGCATCTTCCGATGAAAACACAACACCGTCCCGGATGCCAGCACATACGTCTGCAATCTTTGATCGCGCTCTCTTAAGGATTTCTTCTAGCTGCCCAGCACGTTCCTCAACCTGTCGTGCAGCCATAAGCTCCCGTCGAAGAGCCTCAGTCTTTTCCGTTTCCTTTAAAAGCTTTTCCTTCAAAACCCTTCGCTCTTCAGCAAAAGAAGCTTCAAGATCCAACTTCTCAGCTCTCACAGCCTGCGTGATGGATCTCTGTTCCTCAATTCGAAGCGTCAAGTTGTCCACCTCGTTGCGAAGCAGCGACACATCTTTTCCACGTGCAATCAACCACCCACGAGTCCCACTTCTCCACTCCCTCTCCAAGCTATTAGGATCCCATGTGATCTCTCCCTCAATTATCACACACCCATCAGGATCAACCACTGCCTGCGTCTTATCAACATCAAGAAGATTAGGCCATCCAGTTGACATATTTCCAGAATTAAACGTGAACCCTCCCGTCAACGTCTTTGAAATCGCATACTGGAAGCTTGGCGCGGAAAACGAGCTAAGCGGCGGTGCTTGATCACGGCTTCTGACTTTAAGGGTAAGGGACGACACCGACCTAGCCCATGACGTTCCCAAGTACGTTTCCTCATCCGACAACACGGGCTGAACGTGTCCCGAGATTCCGGTTTCTGTCCGTGATAGAACTATACACCATTGATTCTCAGGCGGCCCAAAAGTCGGAGATACCATTTCCTGCCCTGAAAGCAGAGTAGACTCAAAGCTTGGAATGCACCAAGGAAACAAGTACGTTGTCCACGACGTCTGAACCTCGGCAGAGACGAAAGCGGATACGGTAAGTGAACCCGAGGGTGTGATGGCGTCGTTGAGGTAATTTAAATCAAGAAGATATGTGAAACCCCAGCCCGGGTACGAGCTGTCAAATGCCGTAAAAGAGCTGGCGGACGTGTCCTCAACGAGGACCTCACGAATCGCAGCGTCCTCGTTAGTTGCGTCCCCAAAAGAATCAGCGAAGCTGCTCCCCACGCCCTTCAAGATCTGAATATTGAAGTTAAGGATAGGTCTGGTCCAAGCATCTCCAGAGTCAATCTCATCAAGGTTTCTCAATGGACGGAGAAAACAAGATAGATGCGACTGCTCACTCCCAGGTGAACCGCGAGGGTATAAAATTATCTGCCATCTCCATTCCGGGGTGCCAAAGGGAAGTGAAACTATCTTGTCCTCTGCAATGGACATAAAATTGGGGATGGTCCACTCATATTTTGCAGTAAGGTTGGAAAGAACGGGAGTGGTCTGCGCGGTACCGCCTGGCAGCCCGTCAACAGGGTACCCAATACGGTCAACATCGGTGCGAACCTCTGCTCTGGTATCATCGGGAGTGGGGCCAGCGGCGGAATTAACAGGTGGAACAGAAAGATCTTGGTGGAATGCGGGGTAGGATTCTGGAGTTTCGGTATCCGCGTCAATGGGCAATGGCGGTGCAGGAGAGAATCTGAAAGGATTCGGAGCTTCTTGGACCGTGTTCAAGGGCGAGGTTGGAGAAGCAGATGCGAGAGGAGGTCCAGGCAAAACATTCATAGCAGAAAGCTTGAAACTCGTACCGCCTGCTGTCGCACCTCCATTTGCAGCTGACGCATAATGACGGGACCGGGTCTTGGCTTTTGGAGGTGATCGGCCAGTAATTCCAACATTTGGAGGAGGGGGATGACTACTGATCCCAAGGCCACTGGGATCGGCAGAGATGGTGATGGCGGATGAGGAAGGTGCTTTGGCCAACGGAGGAAGTGGGACGCCAGCAGGGAGAGGCTGGTAGTCCGGGTTAGGTGAGATTATGGAGCTTGTTCCAGATATTGAGGGAGGATTGGGAGAATACAGGCCCGTCTCGTAATAGTCTCCACCCCCTTCGATCTCGCCGAGGTCGATATTGAATCCACCTTCGGGATCTATGTCATCTCCCTCGACGACGTCATGGGTAGCTGATGCGGGTGACCTGGATAGGTCTCTGCTTCGCGGAGGGACGTCCATTCTTTTTTGGGCGATTTACAGGAAAGTTAAAAAGATTTTTTTGGCGAACACCCGTGTCCCCTGTCATTTTCCCTTTAGCACTCGTCATCAAGCTATGGAGATATCCCGATGGACATGGACCACTGTAAACTCACTGCTCTGTAATTGACTACAAGCTCTCACCTGTTGCGAGAAACCTCGTTATTCCCTTCTTCGCAAACGGATGGGGGTCGAGTCAAAGTCTTAGGAATCTGATGACGAGGATCAGATCGTCGATTGCTTCGCGAAGTGTCGCGAAGTTCGTGGGTAATGCTCGCTCCTGTCGATACTGGAGAAAGGAGTGACCTTGTTTTGTGATTACTGATGCAAGATAGCGGGGGCACATATATTGTTCGATGGAATGATCGAAGAGGTATCCATTCAATTCGCAATGTTGGTGATTACTAAGGACGAAAGTTAAGAGACGACGAGGGAACTGAAGTTTGATTATGCAGTGACTATATCGGGTTGGGTGATGAATTTACGCGTACATGTAAAACTCTTTTGTTGGTTTTTTTTTTTTGCCGGGGGCAGGCGCAGGGGCTTTTGCCAAAGTTACGCTTGTCCATCTTTGCGCTTTCTGTTTAAACATAACTGCACGATGATTGTTACATTTCTTTTGTTCAAGTTTCCAGTTCTGTAACGTACAATTCTTTCAAAGCCCCATTCCCTATAATGTTTAAGCATTATTACAAAACTCGCGTAATATCCGTTCGATACGCGCTCATACTCTTTAACATTGTAAGATAGATTTTTCCGCTCACCGCACTGTCCACCCCGGGACTCTTCCCATAAACTCCCACGAATATCCAAAGAAGTTTTTCTTCTTTCACAGCTCTCATCATCACCGCAGGGCACCCATTATTCACCTCTCAGACAGCCTTTCTAAATCCGCAAATGCAGTACTTTCTTAATCTCCGGCAAACACTGTTTCGCGTCTTGTCGGGCTATCGCGGAGCCGAGATGACAGAGGGCGAATTGGAATTTTTGATTCATGATGGCCTGAGCATGACAAGGAAAACTTTTTAAAACTTGATCGCCTCAGACTTTCAGTCATCGGTACCATCGCGAGCAACTGTGTTTGAAGGAAGCTTAAAATGGCACAGCGTCGAGGAGGAAGTAAAGGTGCTTCACCTGCTGCTTCCCCGAAAGTGGGAGCTAAGAAGGCTGTCGTAACGCCTGTCAAAGATGCAGGTATGTGCTGGAAGGTTGTGTCGAAGTGACGAGTATGATGAGGAATCGGGCAAAAGGGTGGTGGTCTCCATGTAGATAGGGAACGGTATGAGTGTACCTTTGAAATGTTCACAGGGTGGGATCTAGCTTAAATGATGCAGTATGTCATGGCATGCATATGGTGGGAAGCGAGATCGGACAGTATCCCATACTCGTAAATGCGCATTCGCTCACTGTGGCTCGTTGACATTGATAGATAATATAGGATCGCTAAAGCTCTTATTTCATCATTTCATCTTCTAATATCATTAAAGCTGCGTTACTGAACCCCAAGACGGAACACTTTGAGTTTTCGGGTCCTTACTTCACGCCAGTGATTGTGGCCGGCATGTCCCTCACCCCCATCATCCTCTTCACCCTCTGCAACAACGATGGTTGCCCAGCACCATGGGTTCTCGAAACCAGCACCTGGACAAACACCAATTCGGCCACCGAAGCTTTGAAAAGGATTATCGTTCCAGCAAAAGACGCCTGGAGTAAGGACGCTTTCTACGCGATCGGTGGATGGCTTTGGATGCATGTTTTCCTGTACAAGATTCTGCCTGGTCGTGTTGTGGAAGGAACGCTTTTGAGGGACGGCAAGACACGGCTCAAGTATCCTATCAATGGGTTCAGGGCATTATTGACTACCATTCTTCTCGCACTTGGGTTCGCGGTGGCTCAGGGATCCGCACCATTCCTTTGGGTTGCGGATAACTACCTCCAGCTCGCTCTTGCATCCATCGTGCTGTCACTTGCTCAATCTGCCCTTCTTTACGTCTGGTCGTTCAGAAACCCCAACACGGTTATGCTCGCCCTTGGAGGTAACACTGGCGACCGATTGTACGATTTCTTCATTGGAAGAGAACTAAACCCTCGTGTCCTCTTTGGTATTGATCTCAAGTATCTCTGTGAGCTCCGTCCAGGTCTCATCGGATGGGCGCTTCTCAACTTCTGCCTCGCCGTTCGGCAAGGGCATGATCGTGCCTTGGCTGCCTTTGCCGCTGAAGGCAAATCTGGCCAACCCATACTTTTTGATGATTTATCTAACGTTACCAACTCCATGTGGCTGGTTGTCGTCTTCCAAGCCTTCTACGTTATTGACGCATTGTGGAATGAGCACGCCATCTTGACTACCATGGATATCACGACCGATGGGTTTGGATTCATGCTCAATTTCGGGGATCTTGTGTGGGTGCCGTTCACTTATACCCTTCAAGCGAGGTACCTGGCATTTAGGCCGTTAGAGCTCTCTGTAGGGATTATGTATGGGTTGATTGGATTGAAATTGGTTGGGTTGGGGATCTTTAGGGTTCGAATGGGGAGAAGAATGCATTTAGGACCAACCCGGATTCTCCTAGCGTAAAGTACTTGAATACATGGAGACGGAGAGCGGAAGCAAGCTGCCTTATTTCGGGTTGGTGGGGTCTCGCGAGGCATATTAATTACACTGGTATGATATTCCGTTATTTTTTTAAAAAATTATCACAGCCATCGACTCATCGTGTCTTTTACGCAGGTGATTGGCTCATGGCGCTCTCTTGGTGTCTTCCCACCGGCTTTGCCACGCTATTCCTTACTTTACGTTTTCTATTTTGCCATCCTTCTCTGCACCGTGAGCTTCGTGATGAGGAAAAGTGCCGTAAGAAGTATGGTAAAGATTGGGACCGTTATTGTGCAATTGTTCCTTACCGGTTCATCCCTTACGTTTATTGATGATGGCTGTTCTTAGAAGAAGACCTTTTGTTTTTGCTAGAACTATTTTCGACGCCTTATGTGAATTAATAAAACAACAATAACCCATAATATATTTTTCAATGTTTAAAAATATTTAACTCGATGCAAGATAAACTGCACAGATTTATTCTAGTGACTTTCTAGCAGCCCCGTCCTGCGGAGTTGCTTTTTTTATAATCTCATATGACATTACCTCTCCCCTCCATGATGACTCCCTATAGGAGAAACCAACCTCGCCATCCACTCTCCTCCTTCCTCCATCTCCGCCCACAAATCCCTAAATTGCCTAGCCCTCTGCACAATCACAATCCCAAATATCACCGTCCCAAACTCAACTGGCCACCACCAATTCACGGCCAACGTTAAAAAGTAAACAGGGTTGGGGGTGCCTATATACAGTATCACTGCTGCAAAAAATATCGAGTACAGCAGGAATACGGTTAAAGCTAGAATCAACCATTTCATTGTGACGATGGATGAACGAAGTTGTCGCGCCATTTCCATTGTTGGGGAGCGAAAAGTAAGGTGTGATTTAGGGTCGGGGTGTCTTAAAAAGCCGTGGGAGATGGCCCGCTCCACAGGTTTTATTGCGAACCCTGATGTGCCTCTACTTGTAAGCCCTATTGCGGTAGAAACCAGTGGCTCCTGGAGTATGCTCAGCAGATGTAACGTGTCAGGTGCTTCACTAGGTCCTCTAGGTGAATCCTGAACGTCTCCAAGTTGAAAAGGTCCCTCCAATGGATGTTGACTCCCGTCTGTCTAACATTTGTTGCAACGGCGTCATAACTAATCCGTTGCGGGTCTATTCCAGGATTAGACATCGTCCCATTCTTCCTCTTTGCAAACGTCGTGGCAGCTTTAACAAGGTTTTTGCGCAACGAATTCACTCGGTCGAGCTTAGCCAAAGACTGATCCTCAGATCCAAGAGGTCCACTTGCGATGACGAGGATGAGACTTTGTAAGCTTCCTTATTTTTCTTTGACGTCATATCCGCCATCTTATCAAAAGTAGCGCGTTCCTTCATCAATTCCAACTCCACATTCTCCTTCAGGTACCGCGAAAACCGAATCCTCGCAATGATGACGAGAACATTAAGTATCAAAAAGATCATCAAAAGCGCAATCTGATTCGCGACGATAACAAATCAAATACTTTTGCGATCTTCGTCCCAGGGCCATACTCTGGTCCTCCACTATACGTAAGATCAGAAAGGTATCCCTGAAAAATAAACATCCCAAACACGATGGCTTTCGGGATGAAGAGGAGCTTGAGATATATTCTACGCATTGCGAGGAGATGCGCGTCATTGTTGCTGTTGATGGAAAGCATGAGGTCAACGTAGAGGTAGATTGCGGTGAAGACGAGAAAATTTCGCGCAGACATGAGCGTGTAAAAGACTATGGAGAGTGTGTTGGCGAATGCGGATAATGTAAGCGCAATGGAACCGGAGGTGCAGGAGAGCGTGTAAAAAAAGAGGAAGAGCTCAAAGGGATTGAGTTGGTGGTATCCTGGCACCGTGGGGAGGTTTTTGAAGATGGCTCTCTCGCGGCGTAGGCGAACCGAGAGGTAGATGGAGATGAATCCGAGGGTGACTGAAAGCCATGCCAGCATAGTCAGAATCTGGGCTAAAAAGATTGATCAGCACGTCGATTAAAGTAATGGTCGGAACTCACCATACGTATCAAACCCGCTGATATGTACTTTCCCGCATTCTAATGACCTTGCGTACTTGCAATCGGCTTTGTCTTTAAAGACGGGCATGGCTAAAAGTTCTCCGTTTGATAGCAATCAAATATTCTTCAACCTGGTACTCGGAGCGTCCCAGCTGGAGTTAGATGCAAGGGTGATGGATACGTAGAGCATGGATTACAGAGAACTTTTTGCGGGTTGCAGTGAAATGGGGTCCTTTGAGTGATTGGATTCTTTGGCTGTTCATCGTTGTTAATCTTTTGCGGAGAGCTTGAACCACACCATGCCGCGAGGAGGAGTTTCCCGCATAAACGCCCTCATATTTGGTCAGCAGGTTTAACTTCAAGAACTTAAACTCTTCGCTCGCTCAATGTTGCAAGTTTTACTACTGACCTCGTCACTTTCCTTTAAAGCCTGACATTGATGGGCAATGTTGGTGGCGGCGACGCATTCAGCACGGCCATCGGCAGGGTGCAGCCTAGCTGGGGTGTCAGACAGGTGGGGGCTGAAAGTTCATTCCGGACAAGCTCCCCATGCCAGAGACTCAGCACAGCTCAACTTTTTTGGTATAAGAAACTAGCAACAACATCCAACGCAGCTGTTTAGAAAAGAGCATCATGGCGCCATTGGGTTTAACATCATCACTCTCAGCGGTGCTACTGGCCATGACCGCTTCCATGTCCCTCACTTCAGACGTCTGCTCTGCCGTCATCCCTGTCATCAACCCTGAGTTCATTTCCTTTAAGGGACCCGGGTTTTCTGGCAACATCGAAGCTGCAGGCATTGACTCTCGCGGGTTTATCTACGGCGTTGACTATGCTGATCCCTCCACCACTTCTAGCGGGGTGACCACCATTGGCAAGATCAATCCCAACGACGGCTCCACCTCCCTTTTTTCCAACCTCGCCTCTGCCAACTACAGGGGAACCATGCTTGTCAATGGTATTCGCTTCACACCGTCAGGAGACGCGTTTGTGGCGGACCCTGGAAACCGTGTAGTCCTTCGAATTCCTAATGGATCGGCCCCGAACGCTGTCCCGCAAATCGTTTGTGACTTTGAGCATATCCGTGTGGCTGGTGCTGGCATTCCAAATGATCTTGTTGTGGCTAAAGATGGGACTATTTATGTCTCGGGGGCCAACTTTGCTAGCAACACTGGCGGGATATATCGATGCAACCCCAACACGGGTGTTGTATCGAAACTCTACGAGGGACGGAGGACGAATGGCATTGACCTTGATGTCAATCAGAGGTATCTTTACTTTACGGATGCCGGTGATCGAGAGGAATCCATCTCCCGCATCGCCATCTCGGGTAACGGATCGCCGGAGCTCGTTTTTACATTTCCCCTTACCATGCTCCCGCCCGAGGCTGATCTTGACGGAATCCGCTTCGATGTTGATGGCAACCTTTACGTTACGCTGAACGGGGCAGGTCGTGTAGCTATTCTTGATACCACGTCTGTTCCTGTGTCTGCGGATAAAGTTCAGTATGTCGGGTTGGAGGGAAAGATGTCCAATCCTACGAACCTTGAAATTGGGGTGAGGGATGGCAGACCGGCCGTGTATGTGCTTGGGAAGTCCTTTGTGGATGGGCAACCTAAGACGACGGGAATGATTTCGTTCCCGGCAAGGGCAGAGGGTCGACAGCTTACGTTCCTCCGCTCGTAGTTCCTTTTTATTACCATCTCTCACGCATTTTGAATAAAGAATACTGCTTACTTTTCTGTTATTTTCTCATCCTCTTTTCCTAATTCAACGTTTGCGTTTACGCGTCGTATCCTTTCTGTTTTACACCGTCCGTTTCGAACTCTGTCACCATCAACAAATTTCACTTACCCACAAATCTTGAAGTCCAACCCACAATGAAGAAGAAAGTGCTGCTGATGGGGAAGAGCGGGTCTGGCAAGACCTCCATGCGATCCATCATCTTTGCAAATTACATTGCAAGAGATACGCGGCGGTTAGGCGCTACCAGTTGAGTCTTGTCCTTTCTTCCCGAATGCGCTCGTTGGAGGATGGCATACCATCCCTCGATCAAACCCTTAACCATCCATTTCATCCACCAGTCGACGTTGAGCATTCCCACGTCCGTTTCCTTGGTAACCTCGTCTTAAACCTCTGGGATTGCGGAGGGTAACCCTCTCTGTTGCCCCGATCAATCTAACAACCTCAGCCAGGAAGTGTTTATGGAAAACTACATTGCATCTCAACGAGATCATATCTTCCGCAACGTCGAAGTCCTCATCTATGTGTTTGATGTGGAGTCGAGGGAATTAGAGAAAGATATGAATTATTACAAGAGTTGTTTGGAGGCTATTCAGACGAATTCAAAGGACGCAAAGATCTTTTGTTTGATACATAAAATGGATCTTGTGCAGGAATCGACGAGAGAGGAGGTGAGGCACGGCGCATTTTGAGAGATATTGCTTGGATGCTTGAAGCACGACCTTTAATGAAGCCCTAGATGTTTAGACAAAAGGAGGCGGAACTCAAGGAGCGTTCTCTTCCATTAAACATCACCGCCTTTGGAACTTCGATATGGGATGAAACACTCTACAAGGTATTATCCTCCAGCCCTCTCCAATTCTCTAAAGCTGCATAAGGCATGGAGCGCCATCGTCTACTCCCTCATCCCCACGTCAAACATCTTGAATCCCATCTCGAACGTTTCTGCCGTCTCTGCGACGCCGACGAAGTTGTTTTATTTGAACGCGCAACTTTTCTCGTCATCGTTCATGCATCCATTACCAACACGAAAACACTCGATTCTCATCGCTTTGAGAAAATCTCGAACATCATTAAACAATTCAAATTGAGTTGTTCAAGGAATCAAGCACAGTTTCAGAGTATGGAGATTCGGACAGAGGGGTTTGCGGCGTTTGTGGAGGTATTTACACCAAATACTTATGTAATGGTTATTTTGGGGGATACAGAGATACGTGAGTATAATATCGCTTTTGCTAATATTTTTGGGTGTTGTTGTCCAAGACGGATTAGTGCTGATGATAATCGTTCATTCTTTTTTACATAGAATCTGCCGCAACCCTCATTAATATTGCTGGAGCTCGAAAGCACTTTGAAAAGATTGAACAAGGACAAAGCGGAAGATAGAAAAAGTTTACAATTTTTTGTGCCTTTAAAGTTAGAGGCTAATTTTTCCCCTTCGTTTGTTTGTTCTCATGTCGACTGCTGTATATACCTTTTACTTAACTCCTTCCTTATTCCCAACATGAGGTTGATGGTTACCCACTCCTCAAAATCTCATATTTTACACCTGCAAAACCTTCCGAAGCTGCACTCTTGGCATAGGACCTATAATAAATACTTTCTTCACGCGATTAATGGAATATTTTGGGCTAACAAGACAATGGGAGTTATGAGATGGGGCTGTCATGCCTGAGACTTGATGTATACCCTGAAGCAAAATAAAAAATCTTAAGACGAATACCACATTGATAATTCCTATATTTTAGAAAAACCAAAATCGCACCCACAGACATTGGCATCAACAAGAAAAAATAGCAATAACATATCAATCATCATCCCACTTAATATCCCCATCCTCATCCTCCTCCACTCTCTTTCTAATCCTCCTCGCCTCATCATCCTCATCATCACTTTCAACAACTCTCCTCCTCTTCTCCGTCAACGCATCATCCACAGCCTCATCCATCGCATCATCTAACGTGTCCTTTTTCGCAGGCGACGATACAGACGATATTGAAGATACATCCGTTGGCGGACGACGACGAGCTGTGGTAACGACAGGTGGCTCATCACCTTCCTCATCGTCATCGCCATCGTCCTCAGCCTCATCAATTTCCTTGCGCAGAAGAATTTCCCGGAGCTTTGTGCGGCGGAGACGGGTTTCGGATTTGGTGTGGGGACGCGGGCTTATGCGGTAGTGGGTGGGGCGGGAGAAATCTTGGTCATCGTAATTGCGGCGGGACAGCTTGGACTGCAAAAAGGGGTGATATTAGACATAGGATATTCAAAATGCATCAAAGAAAAGTAAACATGATAAAAATTCGAAGATATATTACCTGCGCGCGTTTCTTACTCAAACTAAATTTGGTATCCATGGAACTATAAAACGCCCCACCTTGCTCCTCCCTAATCTCAATAAAGTAAAATGGCTTTTCATTTTCGGACTTGGTCGACTTGTACGTAAAATCACGGACATGTTCATATTCGAGTGGCTATAATCAAACATTAATAAAATTTAATTGTCCTTGCTTGCTTGAAGCACGAGATAAATATACGATAAGAGAATACTCACAACATTTTCCTCGTCATCTTCATCATCTTCATCAAAGAGCAGGCGCTTTGTTTGTATTTTGTTAATGGATTCAGCGGTAGGCGCGTAATAAGACATAAACTCTTCGTTTGTGGTCTCGTTCTTGTAGCTTTTAAGGATAGCCTCCTCTAAGGGTATATTGAATAAATCCTGGTCACCGATTTTTGGCTAGTTAA
>JAHLKC010000333.1:0-12757 GCA_025449115.1 Chytridium lagenaria
CAAATTAATAGTTTATGGTCACACATTAAGAGGAGGAAATGTTTACCAGCAGGCAGCTTTGTACATAGCTGTGACCCTGCATATGAAATAATTAGAGCTCGGCCAAAAACAAATAAATTCAAACATTTACCTGTGTGTTTCATTGGCAGGTAAATATGATTTTCAAAGCCAATTTATTGGCCGAATTTTTTTTATCCTTTTTTTGACTCTTTTTCTTCCTCCTTCATATTTAAATATTATTTATTTAATTTAATGTATTGTTTTATTTTATTTATTTAAATATGTAATATTGTAAAGTCATGACGGTGACCCTGCTTTTGTTCCTCAACGTCATGACGGTGACCCTACTTTTGTTACCAACTGCTCCATAATAAATGTTGTAATTTTAAGCCTAACAAGGTATTTAAAACTTATATCAGCACTTCTATGTTTTTATATATAACTAATTGCTTTTCACCTTCAACAACATCTAAGAAGTAAGGCCAAGTACCAAATTTAAGAGAACAAACCACAAGATGGTGACGATGTGGAGCAAATCAAAAATAAATACAGAATTATTCTAAGGCAAACAGGAATAAGAAACGCTTTAGAATTGGTTTCACGCCTCCAGCGCGTCTCCATCACGTTTCATACGCGACTTTTTCATTTTATGTTGACGGAAAAACCTGCTAACACGGCAGCCACCAAATGCAGACAGGTAATAATACATGAAAAAGCGTCTCGAGATTGAAATCTTTCAGATGGTATATGGCACTAGTGTCTAACACGTTGGCAAGTGGTTTTTTTGAAGTTTACTCCAGCTTTGTCCTTTGTTGACGCTTTGCTGGAATGACGTTGACAAAGGTTAATGTAAAGAAAATCCAAAACAATTACGAATCATTATAAAGTAAACAGGAGTAAGGAACACTTTAGAATTGGTTTCACGCCACCAGCGCGTCTCCGTCACGTTTTATACGCGTTTAAAGTCAGCTTTATATATTGTTTGAGGGAAAAGGCTTATTACACGGCAGCGACGTAATGCAGACGCGTTAAACATAATTGAAAAAGCATCTCGAGATTGAAAGCTTTCAAATGGTATATCGCACTAGTGTCTAACACGTCGGCAAGTGTTTTTTTTTTAAGTTTACTCCGGCTTTGTCTTTTGTTGACGCTTTGCTGGAATGACGTTGACAAAGGTTAATGTAAAGAAAATCCAAAACAATAAAGAATCATTATAAAGGAAACAGGAGTAAGGAACACTTTAGAATTGGTTTCACGCCTCCAGCGCGTCTCCACCACGTTTTATACGCGTTTAAAGTCAGTTTTATATATTGTTTGAGGGAAAAGGCCTATTACACGGCAGCGACGTAATGCAGACGCGTTAAACATAATTGAAAAAGCATCTAGAGATTGAAAGCTTTCAGATGGTATATCGCACTAGTGTCTAACACGTCGGCAAGTGTTTTTTTTTTAAGTTTACTCCGACTTTGACTTTTGTTGAGGCTTTGCTGGAATGACTTTGACAAAGGTTAATGTAAAGAAAATCCAAAACAATAAAGAATCATTATAAAGTAAACAGGAGTAAGGAACACTTTAGAATTGGTTTCACGCCTCCAGCGCGTCTCCACCACGTTTTATACGCGTTTAAAGTCAGCTTTATATATTGTTTGAGGGAAAAGGCCTATTACACGGCAGCGACGTAATGCAGACGCGTTAAACATAATTGAAAAAGCATCTAGAGATTGAAAGCTTTCAAAATGGTATATCGCACTAGTGTCTAACACGTCGGCAGGTGTTTTTTTTTTTAATTTAAGTTTACTCCAGCCTTTGACTTACTTATAGACAGGGTTGTTTTTATAAATTCTATTAAGTTCATATAATAATTGTGACAGAACGAGCCTAGCTTGGGCGAAAGTTCGTCAAAGGGGAAATATTGTAAAGATATTTGAAAAGAGAAAATTGGAGTTTTGAGGGATTTTATTGAAGAAGAAGGGAAGTTGTTAAGAAGAGAAATGTTGTTGAAGAAGTAGAAAATGTTTTAGAAGTGAGTTGGAGTCAAAGAAAGGGTTAGCCTTTTATAGGCGAAAAACGCGTAAAATAAAGTTGAAATTGAAAGAAGGTTTAAGAAGGTTTTAGAACAAATATAGAAGAAATTCGAAAAATAGAAACATTCCGAATGAAAAGGAAAGTTCGAGTTTTAACTAAGAAAGGTAACGAAAATAAAAGAACTTCAAATAAAGTTGGCAAAGTTGGGGCTAAGCGTGGCATCTTGCGGAAAAATGAACGAAGTGGAAAATTTCAATAAAGAAGGTAATACAAGAATAATTGAAGTAATACAAGAGATATCGGGAAATTCCGTCACACCCCCCTACAAGAGCCTAAGCGAAGTGAAGGCGATGATGCAAGGAATTTCCAAAGAAGAAAGAAAAAGAAGTTAAAGAAATACATGTGTAGAAGAAGAAATAAAAGTGTTAAAGATCTTCAAAGTTTGCAGGGATAACAACGTCTTTTTCCAAGAATTCTCGATCAGCTTTGACGCGTGCACGAAGTTCAGCATCAAAGGGAAGCCAAGTATTGTAGATCGGTGAGTGATTGAGCCATTTGACGAGGGCTTGACGCTGACCTTTGAGTGTGCGAAGGGCAAGTAGTTTTTCGACGCGTCGTTCAGACTGTGGCAAGGAGGACAGAGGATGAGGGCCGTCGAAATCCCAGTAGTATGGTCGGAGCTTTTCTGGGTGGAAGACTGGGTGAACGCGCCATGATTCAGGGATGGCAAGGCGGTAGGAAGTTCCAAGTTTTTCTTCTATGACGTAGGGACCAGTGTATACAGGGCCGAGTTTGGCAGAAGGGCGTCCTTGGGCGTTTGGTGGTAAGACGTCTTTTGCTGAGAGGAGGACTAGATCACCGACTTTGAAGGGGTCTTCAAGGCGTTTCTTGTTGGCTGTAGTGGCTTGGCGATCTTGGGCTTGCTGGATGGCGAGTTTGGCGGTCTTGTACAAGGCTTGAAGGTCACGAATGCTCAGTTGATCTTGAACATTGAGTGAAAGGTCCAGGAGTGAGGTAGGATTGCGACCAGTGTCCAGCATGAAAGGTGTGTAGCCTGTTGATGAGTTGACGGTGTCGTTGATGGCGTGCTCGACGATGTGAAGGTACTTGTCCCAGTCGTTTTGGTAGAAGTGAACGTATTCCCGAAGGGCGGCAATGATCCACTGATTCTTGTTCTCTGTCTGGCCGTCGGTCTGAGGGTGGTAGGATGAAGAGATGATTTGCTTGACGCGTAGAGACTTCATGAGGGCTTTCCAGAAGAAGCTGATAAAGCGTGAGTCGCGGTCGCTGATGATTGTCTTGGGAAGGCCGTGGTATCTCCAGATGATTTTCTCAAAGATGTCGGCGATGTCTCCGGCGGTGGCGGTGTTGAGTGTTGGCTGAATGTGAACTCTTTTTGTTGCTGAATCCACAATGACCATGATGGTGTCAAAACCAGTGTTGAGCGTTGTCGGTAGGGGACCCATGAAATCCATTGAGATGGTTTCCCAGCGGTTCTCAGGGACTTGGTGAGGCTCGAGAAGACCGTATGGAAGGCGACGAGCAATCTTGTTGCGTTGACAAGAGTCACAGCGGCGTACATGCTTGGCGACGTCTTTGTGATATTTGGCCAGTGGTAATGTCGAGTAAGTTTTTCTGCTGTGCGTTCCCAGTTACCGTGAATACTTGGTCCGTCGTCATGGGCGAGATTGAGGAGTCTTTGGCGAATGGCGGCAGGGACAAAGAGGCGGTACTGGTTGGCGGCTTTGTAGTACAGTAGTCCTCCACTGAGAAGGTAACGGTTGATCTGAGTGCGACGTTCCTTGGGTACCGGCGGAGGATTGAAGTTTTCTTTTGGGGTGATGGTGTCGTCCAAGTACTGTTCAAGTTCCTTGAATTCGGGATCTTCTGGTAAGGCTTCTTTGATGGCGTCCAGGATGTCGTTGGTGATGGTGGTGATGGCGTTGAGGCTGATGTGAGGGTCTGTTGCTGCATCTTTGGAGTGAGGGCGTCGCGAAAGAGCGTCGGCGATAGTGTTCCAGTTGCCTGGAGTCCACTCAATGACGAAATCTTGGGCGAGGAGATCTGCGAGCCAGCGGTGGTGCACAGGGCGGAGCTTGGGCTGGTCCAGGATGTACTGAAGAGACCTGTGGTCCGTGAAGACTTTGACTTGTCTGCCGATTAGGTAATGCCGATGCGTGCGGAAGGCTTCCACGAGGGCAAGGATTTCACCGAGGTAGGGGTGGTACTTGCGTTCGCTGCTGTTGCACTTTCTTGAGGCGTAGGCGATTGGTGCTTCATGATTATTCTCGTCTGGCTGAGCGACGTAACTTCCAACGGCGGATTCTGACCAGTCTGTGTAGAGGTGAACCGGCTTGGAGGGGTCGAAAAGACTGAGTACTTGAGGTGAGACGAGGGCTTGCTTGACTTTCTCGAAGGCGGCTTGATTTTCAGGTGTCCACTTGAAAGGGGCAGGATGTTTCTTGTTGCCGGCGCCACGAAGGAGATCAGTGAGAGGCGCGAGCAGGCTTGCGTGATGGGCTATGAACCGGTGAATGGTGTTGGCGAGACCTATGAAGGAGCGGAGTTCTGTCCAAGACTTGGGCGTTTCGAAATCTTGAATGGCTTGGGTTCTTGACGGTAAAACTTCCAGGTGTCCGTTGGCGACGTGAAAACCGAGATACTCGACTTGAGAGGCGAAAAATGAACACTTGTGAAGGCGACAATGAAGCTGCTGTTCTTGAAGTCGAGCCAAAACCTTGCGGAGGTGTTCTTCATGTTCTTCGGCGGTTTCTGAGAAGATGAGAATGTCGTCCATGTATGCGATGAGAAACTCATCAACATAGTCGTGAAAGATGCTGTTGACCATGGACTGGAACGTGGCTGGGGCGTTTGCGAGACCAAAGGGCATGACGACCCATTCAAAATGGCCGTATTTCGTTCTGAAGGCGGTTTTGTCGGTATCTTCTGGGCGAATGCGGATCTGGTGGTAACCGGATGCCAGGTCAAGCTTGGAGAAGAACTTGGCCTTGCGTAACCTATCGAGGATTTCCGTGATGTTGGGGAGAGCCGTGCGGTTCTTGACTGTGTTCTTGTTGAGGGCGCGGTAGTCGATCACGAGTCTGAGCTTGCCTGCTTGGGCGATGTAGAAGATTGGAGCGCCGTATGCTGAGACCGAAGGCTTGATGCGACCGTTTTCCAGGAGGAATTCAAGTTCTTTCTTGAGGGTCTGGAGTTCTTCTTCCGAGAGAGGGTAGATTGGCCTATGTGGTGGCTTGGCGGAAGGATCTTCAAGGTCGATGCGGTGGTCTGATGGTCTTGAAGGCGGGATTCCTTGTACTCTGAGAATACTGCAGGGTATTGCTTGACCATGTTCTTGATGTTGTCAGGAAGCGAAGCCAGGATTCTTGCGTCTTTTTCGTTGGCGTCAGCGGTGGTCTTCAAAACCGGAGCGTGCGCAGGGACATGAGTGGGGACTTGATGGCCAGAGGAAGCTGAATTGCAGGAAGGTGCTGAGTTGCTTGAGGCTAAGCTGTCCGAGAGGATGTCCTTGAGGTGGATGAGTCCAAGTCTGATGTTGGGGAACCTTGCGAGGCGCTTGAATGTCTTTGCCGAAATGTGTTCCACAGTGACGGGAATCTGTTCTCTACAGATCCAGCGGTTGTTGCGAAGGTGACTGTGTTGGTGGTCCAGTCTATCCTTGGGTTGACCCGTGTCAACCAATCCTTGCCTAGGATGACGTCGTACACGATTGGTGCAGAGATGAATTCTTGCTTGGTGACGTAGAGGTCAATGTTGAGTTCCAGGTCGCGAAAGAGGCGTCCTTTGACTGCTCTTGGTGTTGAAGCGGCGAGCTTGATGTCGAAAACTTCTTGGTTGGATGGTTTGCTGATGGCGAAGGCGAGAGAGTCCTTGACAAAGGAGTGAGTGGCTCCTCCATCTATGAGAACTTTGGCGTGCCGACCGTTGATGGTGCCTTGAATGACGAGAAGGTCACTCTTGGCGTCTTGTTTCTCGACGTGGTAGATCTTGAGGATGCGATCGACGTCTTGATGAGGTCTTTGAGGTTTGGGTGTGGATGGAACCGTCTTGACAGGAGCCTCCACAGAACTCTTGTCAAGTGTGGCGCGCTCGACCTCGGGATGTGGTGAAGACTCTCCCGAGGGAGCGCGCAACGCCGTGTCTTGATCAGGTTTGAGAGGCAGATTGCCTCTTACTGTTGCCACCGTCGGTGCTGTCGTTTCCGAGACTTGCGTGTTGTTGACCTTGACTTGTTTCCGACGGATTCCTGGGGCGTTGCATTGCTCATAGCGATGTTCGTGAGAGCGGCAGTAGGTACACCACCATTTGCACGGTAGATGGCCTTTTCTTGATCGGTGAGCTTGGACCGGGTTGCTGTGGTGTTGTCGATTTCCATGGGAGTGGGACCGTTGTTGTGCTGTTGCTTTTCTTGCCTTTGGGAACGAAAATTGTGGTCGCGTGGTTTGTGACGGTTATCATTCTGGTTGCTGCGGCGTTGGTGGTTTCCTTCTCTCCAGTGGAAGTCATCCAGGCGCTCTGCAGCACGCTGGAGTCTCTGGAGGTCGTCTTGAATGTCGAAAAGATCTTCATTGGTCCTGAGGATGGCCTTGAGTCCGCGGCGGTACTTGAAGCAGAGGATGACTTCTGGGTAGACATGCCTGATCCTTCAATGGCGGCGACGAGCTCGTTGAACTGCTGAGAGTAAAGAGTGGCGGCACCCTTTTGCTCTATCTTGTCGAGGGATTCAATGGCTTGCTGAAGGGTGAGTGATGAGGCGAAGGAGTCGCGAATCCACTGACAGTACTCTCTCCAGCCCATGTGGTGACGGACGTCTGGAGAGATTCTTCTCCACTGAGTGAGGGCGAGTCCTGAGAGGCCTGTGGAGATCCAGTCGACGTAGGTCTTGTGGTTCTTGAACTGAGGTTCTTCATCATCTCCAAGGAAGCCGTACAGCCTGGCGTCTTCAGCGGCTTGGTGGAGGTATTCATCAATTGCTGCTTGGCCTCGTGAGCTGGTTTCTTGCGAAGATCCCCAGAGAAGGATGGTGGCTTGCGTGACGTGATCTTGAATTCAGGAAGTTCTCTGGCTTCTGGTGAGAGGCGACGAGCGGCGGCGACCAAGGCTTCTGAGGCGCTGAGGCGTTCTTGGAGCTGGGCTATCTGCTGCTGAAGGCTTGCAAAGGCCGAGGCGATGTCACTGGTGGAGACTTGCTGAGGGAGTTCTGGTGTGTGTGACATTGTGAAGGAGAAGGGAACAGTGAAGGGAGTGAAGGAGGGAGAGAGAGCTCAAATTGAGTGAGGGAGCGAGAGAGGGCTCGAAATGGAGTGAGGGAGCGAGAGAGGGCTCGAGAGAGTGAGGAATTTTGAAGTGCTACCAAATGTGACGAACGAGCCTAGCTAGGGCGAAAGTTCGTCAAAGGGGAAATATTGAAAGATATTTGAAAGGAAAATGGAGTTTTGAAGGGATTTTATTGAAGAAGAAGGAAGTTGTTAAAAGAGAAATGTTGTGAAGAAGTAGAAATGTTAAGAAGTAGTTGAGAAAGAAGCTAGCCTTTTATAGGCGAAAAACGCGAAAATAAAGTTGAAATTAAAGAAAGTTTAAGAAGGTTTTAGAACAAATATAGAAGAAATTCGAAAATAGAAACATTCCGAATGAAAAGGAAGTTCGAGTTTTAACTAAGAAAGGTAACGAAAATAAAAGAACTTCAAATAAAGTTGGCAAAGTTGGGGCTAAGCGTGGCATCTTGCGGAAAAATGAACGAAGTGGAAAATTTCAATAAAGAAGGTAATACAAGAATAATTGAAGTAATACAAGAGATATCGGGAAATTCCGTCACAATGTTAAATATAGCTTTACGACTTAACGGTTCATAGCGTAACTCGAATAGTAGAGGACGCAGGTTCAATTCCTGCTTTTCCACAAACGTCTATGGTTCGCAGCGAAAAGTCGCAGGTTCAATTCCTGCTTCACCACAATTTTCGACTTAGGTGCTCAGAGCGGAACTCGAATAGTAAAAGACGCGGGTTCAATTCCTGCGGTTCCACTAGAACCTACAGTTCGGAGTGTAACTGTAACAGTAAATGACGCAGGTTCAATTCCTGCTTTTCCACAAATGTCCAAGTAAAGGACGCAGGTTCAATTCCTGCTTTTCCACCTGCTTTTCCACAAACGCCAAGTAAAGGACGCAGGTTCAAACCCAGCTTCTTCACAAATGTCTATTCAAATTTGTAACACTCGCATGATAATGAAATTTTCAGCATCTGTATGGTGTTACAATGGATGAATAATGAATGTAACTCCCGCTGAGATACTTTTTTGTTATTTCAATTGCATCGTTTCTTGAATATATTCATTATATTAATATTTACCAATAATTCCTTTTTTTTTTATGCCGAAGGACACGCACTATTTTCAATGATGGTTGATGGCGGTAGAGGAAAGCATTCAGCGCCTTTACCCGTCACCCTTCAGCCATATCCTGTCTCTTGTCCTCCCGAGAACTTTCCTTCAATCACTCCTCTACCATTGCCTGTCCCTCCTTCCTCCTTCCCCTCAGTCATTACCCTGTCGGCCTTCTCTGCTGTCCAGCCCACCATCTCTACCTTCCCAACGGGTCCTCGTTTTCTTGCTCCAAGAGTCCAACTTTCAACTGTGCCTGACATGACTCCCAGCTCCGTCTCCACTGGCCCACCAGCCCTTCAAGCAAATGATACTTCTCAAACTCCCTCCCGACGGAGACAGGGCCGGCCAAAGAAGGAAGTATCTGCCTTCCCAAGTACAACATCCAATTCAGCCATCGTCCCACCTGTCTCACTCTCCATTGAAGAACCAGCATGTCCCGCACCTTTCCTCCAAGACGAAAACGCGGTCGGCCAAAGAAAAACGTCGATCCTAAGTTGCAAGAATTGGTGTTAAACCATCATACCATTCACCCAAGTCCTGCTGGTCTTATTTTCACCAAAAAAGAAGGCGAGGATCACTACTGCTGGCGGCCAAGCTACAGATTCGACGATTAAGAGCAAGGTATGTAGGATTGCATTAGAATCAATCTCATCCAAATATCAAGGTGGTGCTTACAGCAAAGGCCATGGCCTCGAATCTTCCTGCGGAAAGTGGGGATGGCTTGCTACAGCATCTAGTGAGTGAGGCAAGGCGGTCAAACTCAACATACATCAAGTCTGGAAAGGACGGTGGCAATTATCAGAAAGCCATGACGACATTTTTCACTTGGCTGCAAACAGAGTCTGACCTTTCCGAGCGTCGGCAAGTTTACGAGCAACCTCCACATTATGATAAGTCCTCACCAAATGATCTTGTGGATACATGATGTTCAAGTGCCATCCCGATGCTCATCGGATGGGGGCAGCAGGCCCTCGTGGTCCTGGCACAGCCGATAGTTTTGTCTCTGCTGCAAAATGGTGGTTTACGTAGGTTTCTCTTTCTTCTCTTTGCTTATCTTTGGTTACCATGAGCCTATACTTTCCCACCATTTTAAGCTAACTTATTTCCTTTCTTTCATCCTGTCTTTCAGACATAGGGGCTGCGAATCAACTTGGGTCATTGTGGATGGGGTTTATCAAGGGAATCCGGCATACGCTGTCATCGTCACTCAAACACTCAAAGCGCTCAAGACTCTTGACAAGAAGTCTGGCCGTCTTATCAAGCACTCACTCTGCTTTACGTACAAGGACCTAGAGTTATTAACAAGGTTTTTTAAGGAAGACCACGTTATCCATCCAACAATAAAGGTAGCTTCACCAAATCTTCTTTGCTTTATTTCCTCAAACTTATCTTTACGCTTAAATGTAGGCATACGTCCTTGCGGCCTGCACGGTTCTTTTCCATTTGCTTCTCCGAATTGACGAGATCTGGAAGCTGTCAATGTATGACTTGAAGGTAGTAAGGTTTTGCTGTTGCTTACTTTATATTGTTATTTTTTTTTTCGTTTTTTTTTTTTTTTTTGCTTTCCCAGTCTCACCCTATTTTGTCCGCTTTTTCCAGGCATTTGCAGGAGATGTTCCTCAGCCCAGGACACCAACGTTCTTCATTCGGCCAAAATTTCGGAAGTCAGCACAGAACGACAACATTGGGCGGCGTTACGATTTGTGTGATAATGTGGATTACCCGCCCTCGCATGCTTTCAAATTTGAGGGCCTGGCTTGATATTCGGACAGAGTACTATGAAGCTCGAAATATGGTAGCGGACCTCCCTTCCGGATTCATTTTCCCAAGGCTTACATTTTTAAACCTTGCCGCCACCCCAGTTTTTAACGCCAATGAGAAAATGACTCCGGATTCTTTCATGACAACAGTGAACACGTTACTGGGACTATGCGGTGTTGATCTGGAGCGGGAGAGGCGGACAGGTCATGCTTTTCGTCGCGGGGGAGCACAGTTCTACTTCCTGGAAAAGCGCCCTCGGTGGTCTTTTGACAAATTGATGGCATGGGGTGCATGGGAAACAAAGGACGTGATTATCACTTATCTGATTGGGGCAATGGTGAGTCCTTTTATTTTAAGTTCTCAGTTTTAACCTTTTTAAATTAAAGAAAGAGATCGACGGTGCCTTTTCATCAAGCGGTGTTGATGATAGGAGAATTCATGGTGTGATGCCTGGTGATGAAGGATGGGTTGCAGGCAGTTCCACATCCTTGCGGGGTTCAGATACAAGTTCCTTTGAGTCTAGACAAGATGAACTTCGGGAGAAATTGCTGGAAAGGCTGACAGTGCTCGACGAGAAGTTGACGACAATTAATGTACGATTGAATGGATTAGATGGAAGATTGGAAGGGGTAGACGGACGGCTCGAGAATATAGACAGACGGTTGGAGTCAATGGTGTACTCCTTGCTAACTGAGTTTCGGAGCCTCTCCTCACCATCCCCTTTTCCTCAAGCCTTTCCCGCTGTAACTCCTCCCTCCTATCCTCATCAAGTTCCATATGCTCTGTTACCCTCCTATCCTCCTCATCCACCGCCTACTCTTCCCTCCCATCCTCCTTACATCTCCTCCTATCCTACCTACCTTCCTTACCATCCTGCTTATCTTCCCTCCCATCCCGCTTACCTTCCCTCCCATCCTCATCACCTTCCCTCCCATCCTCATCACCTTCCCTCCCATCCCCATCACCTTCCCTCCCATCCTCTTCACCTTCCCTCCCATCCTCTTCACCTTCCCTCCCATCCTCTTCATGTTCCACCGTCTGTTCCCTTGCATCCTCATTCCCTGCCACCACCAGGTCAGCCTTCACCCACGTCGCCCACCCCACCTGAACCAGCCTTGGATGATTTGGAAGAACGCGAAGAACATATCCCTTTAGCGCCAATAAATCTACCGAAGTTTGGGACAGGTAAAGGAGAGAATAGGGATCTGTACTGGCAGGATGGGGAAAATTATTATGTCGCTCTTTATCGGTGCTGGTATTTCGGTGACCCAACGTCAAAGGGCTTAACGTTGCCATGGCGTGAATTGGTATGCCTTCTAATGTTCCTGTTTATTTGTTTTGATTGTTTGTCCATTAATTAGTTTTTTGTTAGGATCGGATGAGCAAAGGTAAAGCCAACGGAAAGGCAAATGGAATCGACTCATACTCAATGCGATCTCAACGACGAGGGATTGTTCAAGTCATGGACCAGTGTGGAAGCATTGCAGCGTTCGAGGGTATGATGCTGAATTACTTCGAAAGGGCACAGCTGGATAAGAACACGGTGGCTTTAAAGGATTTAAGGTTTACAGAATGTAGGACGCTGGTGGGCTTGATTAAGAAGGATAATGCAGCGTTCCGCGACAAGAAGAACATTGCGGCGATCATGAAAAGTAGGTCAGAAAGGCCTTTGAAGTTTCCCTTGGCGCCCATCTTTTGTCGGGACGAGTATAAAGATTACTTTGAAAAGATTAATAAAATTAACTATAATTGAATAAAAGTTGTTTATTGTTTTTTTTTATATTTCTTATCCGAGGTTTAATCCTCAATACCAATAACGCTATACTGCATAATATTATATTCACTTCGGCGGTGTACCTATAAGTAGAGTTCGGGTACAAAAAAGGAGTATTGGTGGAGCATCTTTTATTACCTTTTTGGGTTGTAACAAGATAGCCGAGGTTTCACAGAACGAAGTAAGGGTTTTACCACGTGATTTTCAAAATTGGTCGGAAGGGGAATTGAACCCTCGTCCGCTCCTTCCTATGTGCGCGCTTTAGCCATTTAACCAAAGTGAATTTTCATTTGTTCTCTTATGTGACAGAACGAGCCTAGCTTGGGCGAAAGTTCGTCAAAGGGGAAATATTGTAAAGATATTTGAAAAGAGAAAATTGGAGTTTTGAGGGATTTTATTGAAGAAGAAGGGAAGTTGTTAAGAAGAGAAATGTTGTTGAAGAAGTAGAAAATGTTTAAGAAGTGAGTTTGGAGTCAAAGAAAGGGTTAGCCTTTTATAGGCGAAAAACGCGTAAAATAAAGTTGAAATTGAAAGAAGGTTTAAGAAGGTTTAGAACAAATATAGAAGAAATTCGAAAAATAGAAACATTCCGAATGAAAAGGAAAGTTCGAGTTTTAACTAAGAAAGGTAACGAAAATAAAAGAACTTCAAATAAAGTTGGCAAAGTTGGGGCTAAGCGTGGCATCTTGCGGAAAAATGAACGAAGTGGAAAATTTCAATAAAGAAGGTAATACAAGAATAATTGAAGTAATACAAGAGATATCGGGAAATTCCGTCACACCCCCCTACAAGAGC
>JAHLKC010000334.1:0-12202 GCA_025449115.1 Chytridium lagenaria
GTCGACGAATCAACATCAAGAGGTCCCGCCCAACCTCCACATATGGTGATGGAGTAGGGAGAGAGGGGTGCGGTGACTGGAGTGGTCGGGAGTAGTGGGGTGAAGAATATAATGAGAGAAAAAAACAAGTGAGAGAGGGTTAACCTATGAATTGGATATGGAGTTATGGTGGTGTTTGAGCAGGGGTGAGTGGTTGTGGGTGGAGGATGGGGTTGATGGGAAGGAGAGGTGGGGAGTGGTGGGTGGTGATGGTTGTTGAAAAAAAGAAAAAAAAGCGAGAGAGGGTTTTAATATGGAGTTAGGATGGAGTTGGACGGTTGGGGGCTGGTGGGAATGGTGAGTTGGGAGGTGGGTTGGTGGTGATGGTTGTTGGTGAATGATCGGAAGGGAGGGTGGTTGGTGGTGGTGGTGGTAGAGCAGAGAGGGTTTAAACCCCTCATGCGGCGGTGTAAGGTTTTTGGGTGAAAGAGGGAGGGCTGGTGGTGATGGTGGTGGATGAGGTGGCGGTTGGTGAAGCTGTCGGTAAGGAGGGATTGTGGTCGAAGAGCCACAGAGAGGGTTCGAACCCCTCATGCGGCGATCATAAGTATTGAAAGAGGGAAGGAGGTGCTGGTGTCGGGAGGGATGGTTGGGGAGGTAGTGATCGGGGTGGATTAAAAAAAAGGGGAACGCAGGCTGTATATGTGAAAAACTCACATATACAGAAAAATTTCTTTATTTTTATTTATAATAATTATAATTATTAATTAATTTAAAATAAATATAATTATTATTAATATATTAATATTAATATAAAATAAATAATAAAAATAATAATAATTATTTATTATTATATTATATTAGTACTATTTAAATAATTACTAATAATTACTAATATAATATAATAATAATTATTATTATTTAATATTATTATATTATATTAGTAATAATAATAATTATTATAATTAATTATTTATATTAATAATAATTTATTATTTATTTTAAGGTTATTCTTTTTGTATCACATTTAAAAAAAAAAAAGGGCGGTGAAAAAAATTTCACCGCCCTTTTTTTTTTCACATATACAGAGACTCTTTCCCCCCATTTCCTTTCCATTTTTTACAACCGAACGGCATAGAGGGTTCGACCCCCTCATGCCGTTTTCCTCCCTCTACCCCTCCGACACCGTCACCGCTGCCCCCAACGTAACCCCCCGACCACCCATCACCGCCACCACCGACCCTCATCCCCACCACACCCCGAACCTCCACTCTCGACGACTCCACCCCACCATCCACCCCCCCGACCACTCCCCATCTATAACATCCACCCACCTCTCACCTACCCCCCGCACCACTCACCGACCCCCCGACCCCTCCAGTTTCCACTCTTCCTCAATCTTACTGCATGAGGGGTTCGAACCCTCTCTGCAGTTCTTCCTTTTCCACCCCCCCGACCACTCTTCATCAAGAACAACCGCCCACCACTCACCAACCGCCAACACCACTCACCGACCCTCGACCCCGCCAGTTTCCACTGTTCTTCTATTATCTTACTGCATGAGGGGTTCGAACCCTCTCTGCAGTTCTTCCCTTTCCACCATCCCATCAACACTTACCACCACCGACCACTCACCAACCGCCGCATCACACCGACCCACCAACACCACCACCACCACCCACCACCATTCACCAACCCCCCGACCCCACCCTTTTCCATAATCTACTGCATGAGGGGGTTCGAACCCTCTCTGCAGTTTGTTGTTTTTTTTATTTTCTCCGTTTAGTTGTGTTTAACATTTTGTTCTTAGTTTTTTTTTTGGTTCTTATAGTGACATTTGTCGCTTTAAGAATCAATTAAAAAACAACGATTTTGAGACCGCGGTCTCAGAATCGTTGTTTTTTTAATTGTTTCTTTTAGTGACATTTGCCACTCTAAGAAGCAATTAAAAAAACAGCGATTCTGAGACCGCGGTCTCAGAATCGATGTTTTTTTAATTGTTTTTTAGAGCGACGTGTCACTAACTAATTATACTGGAGGGGTTCGAGCCCCCTCCTTTGTATTACGTTACTCATTGTGTTACGTTTTTATTTATTTATTTATTTATTTATTCTTTTTTATTTATTTATTTATATATTTATTTTATATTTATTTACTTAATATTTATTTATTTAATTATCATTTATTTACATATTTATTTATTCATTTATTTATATATGAATTTATTTTAATAACTTAGGCGCGTGAAGGCACGCGTCAGCGCGATGCGCGCGCGCCTTCACATTTTATTATTTCCTTAATCATCTTTATGTTTATATATTAATTGTATGTATAGACATGTTAAAATAAAAAATGCGTTCACTTTTTTGTAATGTAGATATCTATTCTTTCCTTGACGCTTTATTTTGTAAATACATTTGCAGACTCTTTCATATCTTTTGCCTTAACTGTTTCTTAACTAGTCGTTTAGGGTTCGGGTGGTTTGTCTGTTCTTACGTGCGTTTCAACTTTTCATGATTTTTTCTTTCGTTCTTTAAACGCTCGTCCATTTTATTGCGGTTTACATATGAAAAATTACCTAACCTTCTAACCCACAGGCCCTTATAACCCTCCAACCATAATGCCCGTATAAACCTTCCCGCATTTATGTATACCATCCCGATTCCTAAGTACTCTGGCACGCGGGGAGGGGTGGACCTTAATAGAGTCACTTTGTACCACCCTATTCTGAGTGGTGCATATCGTTTCTGGTATCGATATCTATGCTTGTGCAAAGTATCAGCAAATTCTGACCATTTGTTTCCATGTTATACAGACTTAAAGTTTGAAATCTCCCGATTTTATCGGAAAATCCGCCAATCATATAGTAAACATAAATTGCATGCTACCCATTTGAGTCATACAATATATATTTGACACTGTTTCTGACATCTCTGCAAACTTTGAGCAAGATCTGACCATTAGATCTTGCCGCAGGACAGCGACAAGTCCACTAATTATTACTTAAGAAAATTTGAAACTTCTGACGCTTGTACGTCGCTCAATTTTGACAATTTGATTGAGGGTTAAACCGGTTTCGAGATCGTCGCAACAAGGGCTACATTTCATATTAAGTCAAGTCACACAAAAAAATCGATAACCCTGTGGGGACCCCCATGTACCCGAAGGCCTACAACAGGCAGATATCTGTGAAGAGAGCAGCAAACAACAGAGCCCTCAAGAGGGTAGAGACAGCCTTATTCAACATCACCTCCTACCTTCGTGGCAACCAGGACAAGATTTCTGGCATCAGGGTAGAGATACGGTACGGTGGGGGCAGCCTGAGTGATTGTGTTGCTGGTGCCAATAGGATCAGGATCTGGTCCATGCAAGATTTGTCTTTTCTTGGCTTTGAGTTTCATCATATCCCGACTGATGCATACATTCAAGATATCACCATGGCCTTGCAGAGCTCTACAGCGCAGCAGCTTTTCAATGGAAGAAACCATGAAGAACCATCAGAACGAAAGCAGCAAATGTTGAAGGCTCTCATTAACAATTTTGGGTGGAATGACAATGACACTCTGAGTACCAGGAGACGATTTCAGCAATTCACTGAGAGGCACTTTGGCTCCACAGAGTTTCTTCCTGGAGATGTCATTCCAATGGATCAGGAGTTCCCTGCTGGGGAAGATGGAGATATTTGCAGGCAGGCTAAGGACTTGGAGTTGGATGCAGTAAAGACACTAGTACTAAGATACAAGTCGCGTTTCAGATGCAGGGATTGTGGTGGAAAGCTTCATAGTGTTGGATGTAAGATCTCCTGCCATTCTCTCCATTTTCTATTTTTTGATCTGTATTAATCCTTCTTTTTGAACAGCTGAAAGGCAGTTGAGATTTAGGTGTGCAAACAGGTCAACATGCGCAAGGCCCAACTATGCCCTCAAGAGGATTGTGGATGAGCTCTTAGAAGACACTGCCTTTGCATCTTTGCGTCAGCCACTTCAAGGACATTCACCTTCACTTTCACCTTCACCTCAAGAACATTCACCTTCACCTCCACCCATGCCTCGCAGATCACATCAACTTCAACCACCACCATCACCCCATCACCTTAATCACCATCCACCCCAATCTAGTCCAACCAATTCAGTTCATCATCCATTACCTCCACAACGATCTCATTCTCCACCCAGGGCAACCATCCATGATTCTACCATCTATGTGGTGGATGACAGTGACAATGTAGATATGGATGTGCAAGGTCATGATTCCGATTCCGACTTGAGTGTGGTTGTTGGCCCTCCCATGAAAACATTTGGGAAACAGTTTGGTGGTCATAGCCATCCTGCTACCCAGATAGTGCTTATTGACGATTCTGATTCAGACCACTTGAGTGATATTGCAGGCCCATCCTTTGAGCTTGTTGGTGAAGGTAATGCAACTACAACCAAACCAGGTACCCGCATTAGAGGTTTCAGGGGACGGTTTGGACACAAATAGTCAGCACAACTTATGTCATAACTTTTAAAATTAATAAACTTTATAAAATCCATTCTATCTTAGGTCTTGACTTGATCTGTTCAATATTGAAACCCGTTTACAGAGAACACTTTCACTCCATAAGGGAGATACATAATACCCACACCTTGTACCACACCAATCTGATACCAGTGTATTCTTCTCAATATCGAAAATCTATACGTTTGCTGAGTTTCACAAACATCTGACCACCCAATCTAACTCAATATGCCCAATAGGTTTCCGTTTACTAAGTCACTTGCACTCGGGAAGGGAGTACCTTAATACAGTCTACTTGTTCACCCCTCTGAGACTTGCATATTGTTAGGTGATCCCAATATCTATATGTGTGCAAAGTATCACAAAGTTTCTGACCATTCATTCTCACTCAAAATCACCTCAACATTCCCGCAATTATGTATACCATCCCCGATCCTAAGTACTCTGCACGCGGGGAGGGTGGACTTAATAGAGTCACTTTGTACCACCCTATTCTGAGCAATGCATATCGTTCCTGGTATCGATATTTATGCTTGTGCAAAGTATCAGCAAATTCTGACCATTTGTTTCCATGTTATACAGACTTAAAGTTTGAAATCTCCCGATTTTTTCGGAAAATCCGCCAATCATATAGTAAACATAAATTCCATGCTACCCATTTGAGTCATACAATATATTTTTGACACTGTTTCTGGACATCTCTTCAAAAATTGAGCAAGATCTGACCATTAGATCTTGCCGCAGGACAGCGACAAGTCTACTAATTATTACTTAAGAAAATTTAAAAACTTCCGACGCTTGTACGTCGCTCAATTTTGACAATTTGATTGAGGGTTAAACCGGTTTCGAGATCGGTCGCAACCAGGGCTACATTTCATATTAAGTCAAGTCACAAAAAAAAATCGATAACCCTGTGGGGACCCCATGTACCCTAACCCTAAGATGGAGGGTTAAACCGGTTTCGAGATCTTTCGCAACAAGGGCTACATTTCATATTAAGTCAAGTCACACAAAAAAATCGATAACCCTGTGGGGACCCCCATGTACCCTAACCCTAAATGCCGTATAACGTTAACACCCCAATCTGATACCAGTGTAATCTTCTCAATATTGAAATCTATACTTTTGCTGAGTTTCACACACATCTGACCACCCAATCTAACTCAATTTGCCCAATAGGTTTCCGTTTACTAAGTCACATGCACTCGGGAAGTGAGTACCTTAATACAGTCCACTTGTATCACCCCAATCTGAGACTTGCATATTGGATTAATATCTATATGTGTGCAAAGTATCACAAAGTTCTGACCATTCATTCTCACTCAAAATCACCTCAACATTCCCGCATTTATGTATACCATCCCGATTCCTAAGTACTCTGGCACGCGGGAGGGTGGACCTTAATAGAGTCACTTTGTACCACACTATTCTGAGTAGTGCATATCGTTTTTGGTATCGATATCTATGCTTGTGCAAAGTATCAGCAAATTCTGACCATTTGTTTCCATGTTATACAGACTTAAAGTTTGAAATTCCCGATTTTGACGGAAAATCCGCCAAACATATAGTAAACATAAATTCCATGATACCCATTTGAGTCATACAATATACATTTGACACTGTTTCTGACATCTCTGCAAAATTTGAGCAAGATCTGACCATTAGATCTTGCCGCAGGAGGCGACAAGTCTACTAATTATTACTTAAGAAAATTTGAAACTTCCGACGCTTGTACGTCGCTCAATTTTGACAATTTGATTGAGGGTTAAACCGGTTTCGAGATCGTCGCAAGAAGGGCTACATTTCATATTAAGTCAAGTCACACAAAAAAATCGATAACCCTGTGGGGACCCCCATGTACCTTAACCCTAAGTATCAGCAAATTCTGACCATTTGTTTCCATGTTATACAGACTTAAAGTTTGAAATCTCCCGATTTTATCGGAAAATCCGCCAATCATATAGTAAACATAAATTGCATGCTACCCATTTGAGTCATACAATATATATTTGACACTGTTTCTGACATCTCTGCAAACTTTGAGCAAGATCTGACCATTAGATCTTGCCGCAGGACAGCGACAAGTCCACTAATTATTACTTAAGAAAATTTGAAACTTCTGACGCTTGTACGTCGCTCAATTTTGACAATTTGATTGAGGGTTAAACCGGTTTCGAGATCGTCGCAACAAGGGCTACATTTCATATTAAGTCAAGTCACACAAAAAAATCGATAACCCTGTGGGGACCCCCATGTACCCGAAGGCCTACAACAGGCAGATATCTGTGAAGAGAGCAGCAAACAACAGAGCCCTCAAGAGGGTAGAGACAGCCTTATTCAACATCACCTCCTACCTTCGTGGCAACCAGGACAAGATTTCTGGCATCAGGGTAGAGATACGGTACGGTGGGGCAGCCTGAGTGATTGTGTTGCTGGTGCCAATAGGATCAGGATCTGGTCCATGCAAGATTTGTCTTTTCTTGGCTTTGAGTTTCATCATATCCCGACTGATGCATACATTCAAGATATCACCATGGCCTTGCAGAGCTCTACAGCGCAGCAGCTTTTCAATGGAAGAAACCATGAAGAACCATCAGAACGAAAGCAGCAAATGTTGAAGGCTCTCATTAACAATTTTGGGTGGAATGACAATGACACTCTGAGTACCAGGAGACGATTTCAGCAATTCACTGAGAGGCACTTTGGCTCCACAGAGTTTCTTCCTGGAGATGTCATTCCAATGGATCAGGAGTTCCCTGCTGGGGAAGATGGAGATATTTGCAGGCAGGCTAAGGACTTGGAGTTGGATGCAGTAAAGACACTAGTACTAAGATACAAGTCGCGTTTCAGATGCAGGGATTGTGGTGGAAAGCTTCATAGTGTTGGATGTAAGATCTCCTGCCATTCTCTCCATTTTCTATTTTTTGATCTGTATTAATCCTTCTTTTTGAACAGCTGAAAGGCAGTTGAGATTTAGGTGTGCAAACAGGTCAACATGCGCAAGGCCCAACTATGCCCTCAAGAGGATTGTGGATGAGCTCTTAGAAGACACTGCCTTTGCATCTTTGCGTCAGCCACTTCAAGGACATTCACCTTCACTTTCACCTTCACCTCAAGAACATTCACCTTCACCTCCACCCATGCCTCGCAGATCACATCAACTTCAACCACCACCATCTCCCCATCACCTTAATCACCATCCACCCCAATCTAGTCCAACCAATTCAGTGCATCATCCATTACCTCCACAACGATCTCATTCTCCACCCAGGGCAACCATCCATGATTCTACCATTTATGTGGTGGATGACAGTGACAATGTAGATATGGATGTGCAAGGTCATGATTCCGATTCCGACTTGAGTGTGGTTGTTGGCCCTCCCATGAAAACATTTGGGAAAGAGTTTGGTGGTCATAGCCATCCTGCTACCCAGATAGTGCTTATTGACGATTCTGATTCAGACCACTTGAGTGATATTGCAGGCCCATCCTTTGAGCTTGTTGGTGAAGGTGATGCAACTACAACCAAACCAGGTACCCGCATGAGAGGTTTCAGGGGACGGTTTGGACACAAATAGTCAGCAGAACTTATGTCATAACTTTTAAAATTAATAAACTTTATAAAATCTATTCTATCTTGGTCTTGACTTGATCTGTTCAATATTGAAACCCGTTTACAGAGAACACTGTCACTCCATAAGGGAGATACATAATACCCATACTTGTACCACACCAATCTGATACCAGTGTATTCTTCTCAATATCAAAATCTATACGTTTGCTGAGTTTCACAAACATCTGATCACCCAATCTAACTCAATTTTCCCAATAGGTTTCCGTTTACTAAGTCACATGCGCTCGGGAAGTGAGTACCTTAATACAGTCTACTTGTATCACCCCAATCTGAGACTTGCATATGGTTAGGTGATCCAATATCTATATGTGTGCAAAGTATCACAAAGTTCTGACCATTCATTCTCACTCAAAATCACCTCAACATTCCCGCAATTATGTATACCATCCCGATTCCTAAGTACTCTGGCACGCGGGGAGGGTGGACCTTAATAGAGTCACTTTGTACCACCCTATTCTGAGTGGTGCATATCGTTTCTGGTATCGATATCTATGCTTGTGCAAAGTATCAGCAAATTCTGACCATTTGTTTCCATGTTATACAGACTTAAAGTTTGAAATCTCCCGATTTTTTCGGAAAATCCGCCAATCATATAGTAAACATTAATTCCATGCTACCCATTTGAGTCATACAATATATTTTTGACACTGTTTCTGACATCTCTGCAAAATTTGAGCAAGATCTGACCATTAGATCTTGCCGCAGGACAGCGACAAGTCTACTAATTATTACTTAAGAAAATTTAAACTTCCGACGCTTGTACGTCGCTCAATTTTGACAATTTGATTGAGGGTTAAACCGGTTTCGAGATCGTCGCAACAGGGCTACATTTCATATTAAGTCAAGTCACACAAAAAAATCGATAACCCTGTGGGGACCCCCATGTACCCTAACCCTAAGATGGAGGGTTAAACCGGTTTCGAGATCTTCGCAACAAGGGCTACATTTCATATTAAGTCAAGTCACACAAAAAAATCGATAACCCTGTGGGGACCCCCATGTACCCTAACCCTAAATGCCCGTATAACGTTAACACCCCAATCTGATACCAGTGTAATCTTCTCAATTGAAATCTATACTTTTGCTGAGTTTCACACACATCTGACCACCCAATCTAACTCAATTTGCCCAATAGGTTTCCGTTTACTAAGTCACATGCACTCGGGAAGTGAGTACCTTAATACAGTCCACTTGTATCACCCCAATCTGAGACTTGCATATTGTTCGTTGATCTAATATCTATATGTGTGCAAAGTATCACAAAGTTCTGACCATTCATTCTCACTCAAAATCACCTCAACATTCCCGCATTTATGTATACCATCCCCGATTCCTAAGTACTCTGGCACGCGGGGAGGGTGGACCTTAATAGAGTCACTTTGGTACCACACTATTCTGAGTAGTGCATATCGTTTTTGGTATCGATATCTATGCTTGTGCAAAGTATCAGCAAATTCTGACCATTTGTTTCCATGTTATACAGACTTAAAGTTTGAAATCTCCCGATTTTGACGGAAAATCCGCCAAACATATAGTAAACATAAATTCCATGATACCCATTTGAGTCATACATATTACATTTGACACTGTTTCTGACATCTCTGCAAAATTTGAGCAAGATCTGACCATTAGATCTTGCCGCAGGAGGCGACAAGTCTACTAATTATACTTAAGAAAATTTGAAACTTCCGACGCTTGTACGTCGCTCCAATTTTGACAATTTGATTGAGGGTTAAACCGGTTTCGAGATCGTCGCAACAAGGGCTACATTTCATATTAAGTCAAGTCACACAAAAAAATCGATAACCCTGTGGGGGACCCCCATGTACCTTAACCCTAAGTATCAGCAAATTCTGACCATTTGTTTCCATGTTATACAGACTTAAAGTTTTGAAATCTCCCGATTTTATCGGAAAATCCGCCAATCTATAGTAAACATAAATTGCATGCTACCCATTTGAGTCATACAATATATATTTGACACTGTTTCTGACCATCTCTGCAAACTTTGAGCAAGATCTGACCATTAGATCTTGCCGCAGGACAGCGACAAGTCCACTAATTATTACTTAAGAAAATTTGAAACTTCTGGACGCTTGTACGTCGCTCAATTTTGACAATTTGATTGAGGGTTAAACCGGTTTCGAGATCGTCGCAACAAGGGCTACATTTCATATTAAGTCAAGTCACACAAAAAATCGATAACCCTGTGGGGACCCCATGTACCCGAAGGCCTACAACAGGCAGATATCTGTGAAGAGAGCAGCAAACAACAGAGCCCTCAAGAGGGTAGAGACAGCCTTATTCAACATCACCTCCTACCTTCGTGGCAACCAGGACAAGATTTCTGGCATCAGGGTAGAGATACGGTACGGTGGGGGCAGCCTGAGTGATTGTGTTGCTGGTGCCAATAGGATCAGGATCTGGTCCATGCAAGATTTGTCTTTTCTTGGCTTTGAGTTTCATCATATCCCGACTGATGCATACATTCAAGATATCACCATGGCCTTGCAGAGCTCTACAGCGCAGCAGCTTTTCAATGGAAGAAACCATGAAGAACCATCAGAACGAAAGCAGCAAATGTTGAAGGCTCTCATTAACAATTTTGGGTGGAATGACAATGACACTCTGAGTACCAGGAGACGATTTCAGCAATTCACTGAGAGGCACTTTGGCTCCACAGAGTTTCTTCCTGGAGATGTCATTCCAATGGATCAGGAGTTCCCTGCTGGGGAAGATGGAGATATTTGCAGGCAGGCTAAGGACTTGGAGTTGGATGCAGTAAAGACACTAGTACTAAGATACAAGTCGCGTTTCAGATGCAGGGATTGTGGTGGAAAGCTTCATAGTGTTGATGTAAGATCTCCTGCCATTCTCTCCATTTTCTATTTTTATCTTATTAATCCTTCTTTTTGAACAGCTGAAAGGCAGTTGAGATTTAGGTGTGCAAACAGGTCAACATGCGCAAGGCCCAACTATGCCCTCAAGAGGATTGTGGATGAGCTCTTAGAAGACACTGCCTTTGCATCTTTGCGTCAGCCACTTCAAGGACATTCACCTTCACTTTCACCTTCACCTCAAGAACATTCACCTTCACCTCCACCCATGCCTCGCAGATCACATCAACTTCAACCACCACCATCTCCCATCACCTTAATCACCATCCACCCCAATCTAGTCCAACCAATTCAGTTCATCATCCATTACCTCCACAACGATCTCATTCTCCACCCAGGGCAACCATCCATGATTCTACCATCTATGTGGTGGATGACAGTGACGATGTAGATATGGATGTGCAAGGTCATGATTCCGATTCCGACTTGAGTGTGGTTGTTGGCCCTCCCATGAAACATTTGGGAAAGAGTTTGGTGGTCATAGCCATCCTGCTACCCAGATAGTGCTTATTGACGATTCTGATTCAGACCACTTGAGTGATATTGCAGGCCCATCCTTTGATCTTGTTGGTGAAGGTGATGCAACTACAACCAAACCAGGTACCCGCATTAGAGGTTTCAGGGGACGGTTTGGACACAAATAGTCAGCACAACTTATGTCATAACTTTTAAAATTAATAAACTTTATAAAATCTATTCTATCTTTTGTCTTGACTTGATCTGTTCAATATTGAAACCCGTTTACAGAGAACACTTTCACTCCATAAGGGAGATACATAATACCCACACTTTGTACCACACCAATCTGATACCAGTGTATTCTTCTCAATATCGAAATCTATACGTTTGCTGAGTTTCACAAACATCTGATCACCCAATCTAACTCAATTTTCCCAATAGGTTTCCGTTTACTAAGTCACATGCACTCGGGAAGTGAGTACCTTAATACAGTCTACTTGTATCACCCCTCTGAGACTTGCATATTGTTAGGTAATCCAATATCTATATGTGTGCAAAGTATCACAAAGTTCTGACCATTCATTCTCACTCAAAATCACCTCAACATTCCCGCAATTATGTATACCATCCCGATTCCTAAGTACTCTGGCACGCGGGGAGGGTGGACCTTAATAGAGTCACTTTGTACCACCCTATTCTGAGTGCATATCGTTCTGGTATCGATATCTATGCT
>JAHLKC010000335.1:0-12168 GCA_025449115.1 Chytridium lagenaria
TGTAGAAAGTTGAATAGATTTACGTGCACCTCTGTAGTCCTGGATTGATCCCACCCATACATCCAGGCATGGCTGCCCTTGGGCCATGCTTTCTTCATTCTTCTGTTATTCAATATTGTGTTATTTAGTTGTACCTGCGGGCGCTCGGGGATTACGCCGCTGGGGGAGACTACACCTTGAACCAAGACACTTGAGTCTAAGAAGGCCTGAGCCCTGGATAGACGCCTCTGTGGCATGATTCCTTCGAAGGTTTGGGTAGTATAACCACCTCTGTTCTTTTCTTGATTGCGATGACTGGCTATCTAGTTGCCTGTGAGTGGGAGTGCGGCATGAGCAGGGCCTTAGGTAGAAGAGATCAGATGAGAACATGTTAAAACGGCTTATTGCGGCGATTACGAGGCCTTGTACACTACTAGGAGCGGGATGGACTCCCTCCTTGATGACCCTTCCACTCTGGCGCGTTGGATCTCCGCCTGAGTACCTTTTTCCTTCCTTTTTCCTTCCTTTCTTTCATATGATTAGTTTTAGAGCAGAACCACAGCAACTTAAATCCCCGCTGTCACTAAAGGCAGAATAGGGCTTGACTCTTGATCTAGGAGTACTTCCTAGACGCTAGTCTTGTCACCTATTATGTGGTTCTCTACCTCTGTATGCCGGGGCTTAGCAGAGGGGGCCATAGAGAGAACTTCACAGATGGGGGCCCAACCAAATATGGTGGTTTCGGTTTCTTCTACTAATCATATTTTATTGATCTTTATATCATATGAAAGCTACGAGTCGGGGCGTCATTTGCGCTATCGTCCCACGTCTCTACCGTATACAGTCGTCGAGAGATCGCGGTTTTTGTGTTGTGAGTTATACATTTGTTTGCAACCACCCCTTGTCAAAACGTGTGTAACGACACCCAGTGAAGGCCTCCTAGGAGGCATGAGGGATGTTGTTGCAAAAGCTAGACTCACTTTGATCCATTGACGACCCCTGCTGGCAGGGTAGTCGTAGGATCTTGTTGACATGCGAGGGTTTCGACCTAAGCACATTAAGGGCCTCTGTCATGGAGGCCTGGCATTGGGTAGTCTTTATGGCACCCCGCCACCTTTGTCAACACTGGACTACCATCCAGTACCCTAGAACGCTCTCAGCGTTTTTTGTGGCTTTTAGGAGCCTTTTAGTGTATTAGATCTTACTTTTAAGTGAGATCTATATGCTTTTATCACTTCGACGCTTTTTCGATTGCGCGTTTCGCACTCATTTTTATTACTATAATTATGAAACTTTACAGGGATGTAGTGCGTAGTACTACGCAAACAGTGGTAAAATATGGTAACGTTTGCGCCCCTATTGGTCTTGTAATCGTTAAGGAGGCAGTCTTTATTTACAGTTGTATGAGTCCTGGACTTTCACTTTTACCAAACCAGGTTACACAAAATTGGTAATGTTAACAACAATCCCCAGGGTCCAGAGGTTATGATCTTTATGCCTGTGATCTTGACAACCGCTGCTCCCCAGAAGTAAAACCTTAGTGATTCCGATAGCTATCGTCCAGAAGAGCCGGAAAGTCTTTTGAAATAAGTTTTAAAACAGTGTTTCGACTTTTTATGAAGAAGAGAATTTTGTCAAATCTTCGAAATAGGATTTCGACTTCAATCCCCAAGTCATTCATACCAGATTCGCCAAATAATTCGAAGATGTAGAAATACTTTGGAAAGTCTTGGGTTTCTTCTGATTAATTTATTATTGACGACGAACTTGCCGTTTTACTACTTCGTTAATTTTTATCGCGATTTTTACTTGAAAATTTCCATACACGTAGCCCTCAATGAGGGCATCATTTTTATATAGGTCGCGTCATCTTGCGACGCACCGTTCCAGACTTATAACGTTTTGAAAAACTTCGGCATTGGACTTCAGCATTTTTGCTTGACAAATTTGTTAATTTCTTAACACACAAATGTTTCGGGTCACCACATCCAATTAGTTGTTGCTAATATAATAACACGGTTATACCTGCCGATAATTATGTATGCAATCTATCTTACTTATGCACAGCGCAACCCTTTGCTCACTGTTTAAACCGGGTCACTTTTGTGACTTTGAATATAACAAAGCAAATCATGGCCTCATGGTATATGCTTAAGGAAGGTGCCACCGTTGCCTTCTTTCATAATATGCACTAGCTAATGGTAGAATATAATGCTTCTTATTGAAACATTGACGATCACATCAACTTGATATAATTTTTTGACACAGAAATGATAGCGCATCTGCATTTTTTATTATAAAAATGCTTTGATTATGGAGCTCAACTTGAACCGGGAACAGAGAGGGCTTCCACTGATTAAGGAAACTGAATCCTCTATTAACTTTATTGTACTTACACTGCTGGTCAGTGTTAGTCAATGTTGCAATTATAGGTGTTGTATTAACCTATATCAACAAAGCTTTATGTCTCATGTATCTTGCAATGCGTGAACGTCAACATATTATGGCTAGGCCATTCATTTTGTTGGACACGCTTTGCGCGTACTTCCTCACCCTCCCACCCTTATGTGGATATATGTGTGTTTGCTTTAAAGAGTGGGTGAACTGTTGGAGAGTCATATTCTCGTTTGAGAATCTGAGTCAACTTATCGTCATCTGCAGATAATATGTAAAGACATAGGGATTATGTTTCGTGTTAATGATGCCTTGATATTGGTTGTTAATAACATTAGAATGCCTTACAAGATAACAGAAGTGACCATAAACAAACGTTGAATACTAACGTCATGCTTAACGCGCAATGAGCAGAGATGTGGAGTAGAATAAGTTTGATTATGTATACACGTCAGTTAAACTTCTTGAAGTAGTTTAAAGATGATTTATCACAACAAATTCGTTCTAGTTTGAGAGTTTTCTTTCAAGCGTAAAGTGCGTTACGTGAAGATAGGATCTGAGGAGTGAGCCTATTTTATTGTACTAAGTATATTAGTTGTTATATTTTGAGCAGAAGTTTTGATACTTTGTTGTGTTGAAATAATAATTACGTGACTTATCATGATAATTACGTGAATTATCGCGTTAAATATATTTTGTTTACTTACTTGATTAATGTAATAGTTGCTATAAGTAGCTCTGTTAATACAGTAGTCCTGATATAGACTCAAGAAGAAGTTGCTATTGCAACTTTGGCCCATACCACAACACTTGGTTGCTATAACACGAGATTCCTTCCGCAATAGTTAGAGATTATTGGAATGGCGTGGCCAAGACAAATGTTAAAGAGTTCTTGAAACAATTAGCCCATGTTGATAAGCACGGCATACCTAAACGCGAGAAATTAGAAACTCGCTATACAGACGCAAGTGATAATGCTGGCTTCCAAGAGTTGTCCAGCACAGCGTCAGAAGAAGTCATAGTTCCAGACCCAGAGGTAGAACTTGACGATAGGGTTAATGTGAGTGATGACATTAACGGTGATATGGACTCACAAGATATGAATCCAATAGAACTTGTCTCTCAACGTGAAGACACGGAAAAGCTAAGCATGATGATGTACCCTTAGCTTTAGAAGACTTTGTATTCACTACACTTTACTAGTCAATATAAGATATATATATATTTATATCGTAAAAACTCACAGGGGACTTTGTTCTCAAGTGTGGGTGCATGTGAGATTATTGGATAACCTCACCGAGAGGCATGAATGCGTCGCTTATATAGACGTCGTGCCCTTATTCTTATTTTGTTGTTCCCGTTCCATTCTTTTCCCTCTCGGGGTTTTTCATAGTTTTTCCCCATAGATACGAGAGAGGTTTTTATAGAAGGAAGGGCGGTCGACGTGGTATGCCAACTTATGACATGCTACCACGTTGGTCGAGATGCCTGTTGTTGTTATTTGATTCCCCTTTATGTATTGTTTTATTATTTGTAGAAAGTTGAATAGATTTACGTGCACCTCTGTAGTCCTGGATTGATCCCACCCATACATCCAGGCATGGCTGCCCTTGGGCCATGCTTTCTTCATTCTTCTGTTATTCAATATTGTGTTATTTAGTTGTACCTGCGGGCGCTCGGGGATTACGCCGCTGGGGGAGACTACACCTTGAACCAAGACACTTGAGTCTAAGAAGGCCTGAGCCCTGGATAGACGCCTCTGTGGCATGATTCCTTCGAAGGTTTGGGTAGTATAACCACCTCTGTTCTTTTCTTGATTGCGATGACTGGCTATCTAGTTGCCTGTGAGTGGGAGTGCGGCATGAGCAGGGCCTTAGGTAGAAGAGATCAGATGAGAACATGTTAAAACGGCTTATTGCGGCGATTACGAGGCCTTGTACACTACTAGGAGCGGGATGGACTCCCTCCTTGATGACCCTTCCACTCTGGCGCGTTGGATCTCCGCCTGAGTACCTTTTTCCTTCCTTTTTCCTTCCTTTCTTTCATATGATTAGTTTTAGAGCAGAACCACAGCAACTTAAATCCCCGCTGTCACTAAAGGCAGAATAGGGCTTGACTCTTGATCTAGGAGTACCTCCTAGACGCTAGTCTTGTCACCTATTATGTGGTTCTCTACCTCTGTATGCCGGGGCTTAGCAGAGGGGGCCATAGAGAGAACTTCACAAGTGGCGCTGCTGATGAGGAAGACGTCGAACACATGCAGTTGACTCAAATGGATAACGTTTTCCCGCCTCATGCTGTAAGTGAATGAGCATCTATTCTCCTAACCTTTAAGGCTATTCGATCCAGTCACAACAAATTCCTTGTCAATGACTGCCTCTCCTTCTTGCAAGCATCAGTCCAGCAACACAACATAAACATTGTTGCCTGCCTTGCCGTCGTTTCGAGGCTGTGGAGCGGCGAGGACGATGACTGGTCCATCATCCAAATTAAGCTGGTCGAAGGACTTATGCCACAACAACGGAATTCCAAACATATCTTGAATGCTTTCTCAAAAGTGTCGGCACCAGAACGAAGTGTTTCTGATAATGTCGACGAATTTGGATATTGGCCTCGACTCTTGGTATCAAGTCGCTCATTTTCGGAAAATGTTTGGTTAGTTAATGCTTCTTTAAACTTTTTCTATAATCTTTTTTTTTTTTTTTGTTCCTATAACTTTTTTTTTCTTATTAACAAAAAATGTATCGCTTCAGCAAAGTTATTGAGCATTGGAAGAGTACGTTTCCGGGACGAAAAAACTTTCCGTGACGGCCATAAACGAACAATGGAAAATTGTCGCTCCTCCAACTTTGCAGGAACTCCCTCCGAGAAGACTCAAAAGATCTAAGGAAGACAAGAAAAAGTGAGTTGATGTTCAAATCCCTTTTCACTTTACCATGAATAGTTCTATATCGCTGCCAGGATCGTTTTACTTGACACTCGCCGATTTATTGATGGAAGCCGTTATTTGCGCATTCCTTGCCGATGAAGACGCCAGCGAAATCAGCAGCATAGATGAAAACGACTCCGCAAATGATAGAGAAACTTCAATCGCAATAAAGCTCGCAAACGTTATCTTCGCCGACTCAACGCTTTTCGCTCGAATGGTTTTCATGCTTCTTCAAGAGAAAAACAATGACGTGGAAAAGGACTCACAAATCATATTGGGGGTGTTCCAAAAATGTGTAGGTCCTCTTTCATTTACTAGTTTTTTCATCTACCTTCCTGTGCTATATCATGACGAGTGATATCTTTTTCTCTTATAGATTGCATCGACGTACAAGGAGGTGTGAAGAATTACATTATTCACATGGCCTATGGCTCATAAGGACATTCCGTCTAAGTCCGTTGAGTTCCGTTATATCCCGCGTCGACGCGTATATTTACGCGTCATATTGAATCCTCCCTTCTTTTCCCTTTGGGTTTTTTATATATAGTTTTTCCCCATGTTTATAGGGTTTTTATTGAAGGAGGTGGCGCGCATATGTGCCGTTTATATATGTGTGCATATGTTGTGTCTATTATTTATTTGTATTTTGTGTATTACTTTAATATGAGAGATTTCTTGATTTAATTTGTACCTGTTGAATTAAGTAATTGATATTGAGTTGATTCCCCATCCTCTATCTCACGCGCGTGGCCTCGCCGTGATCTCCCTTCACTCCTTCTTGGATGGCAGCCCACCCCTCTACCCCCTGCCACCTGGTGAAGCCGCAATCCAGCTGTTTGAAGCAGAAGGCTGCGATGGGAGCCTAAGGGTCCTCCTCATTGTCAGTGTCCTTTAGCTTAGGCTTGGTCGGCTACATTCCACCTCTGATGATCCCCGAGCCGGTGATCGACGCTGCAGGCAGGTGATGAGTGAGGTTACCCTGTGCCAGCTCGTGAGGCAACGAGATCATCACGTTCCAAAAGGTGCCATAGCAGGAAGGCAAGGAGGCTTTCAGCCATCCCCGATCGCCAGGAGACGATCTGGTGCCAATATTGGTTTATTAGCAAGGTAAGTCGACATAGAAGATACTAAACACGTTCCCTTCTCCCTTTATTAAGCAGAACCTCGCGATCACTCACCCACACCATCGCCAAATAACAACATCACTTAGATTCAGGAGTACATCCTGTCCCTAGGTGCTCTGTGGACTTGCTCTGCTGGAGCAACTCCTTTACTCTTCTCCCCTACCCCTAGTCGAAGCTAGGTAGGGAGGGATGGGTCAAGAGAAGATCACAGTGGGGGCCCAACCTAAAATGGGTGTTTTGGTGAGTTCTCGTCGGTTTTTGCTTCTTTTTCGTTATTTCTTTTGCAAACCCGACATCACCTCCGCTCTGGACCAACCTGGACGCGTTCCCCCGCGAAACTGGACCTCTGGATGTGTTCTGGATGTGCCTGGATCTCCTACCTCTCTCCATGCATGCCTGGAATCATCTCGTGTCACCTACCATTGTTCTGGCCATTGTTCCTATTTTGGGGCAGTCTGGGATGATGGAATGGCACCAGAGACCACACCATCACTGCATCACCACTATGCCGCGTTCTCACGCCGCGTGGGTCATGCTTATAGTGATACCTACCTCTCTAGATCGAGTCCCTGGACTCTTACCTTATCTACTGAGAAACATTGGCTATTAGAACTCGATCCCTCGACTTCTAGGCCTCACCTTGCTTCTAAAGCTAAATCCGAGCGTGTTCTACACACCCTCGTCAAATTTCGAGCTCTTAGCTCGTATTTTTCATATTTGACTTATTAAAGTCAATGATACTATGTAGCGTACCTTTGCGGTGCACTACATTTCTCACAAAAATACTTGTCCCACCACCATAGCTAGGCCAGAAATCCGAAGCCAGTGATGGTGGTGTGAGAAGTCAACCAAAACGCACCTATTGCGGTGCTTGAAACGATTTAGAAAGGTCTACGCGACCTATTTAAAGTTCAAAAGAGTTTTCGCTTTTAACTTTTGTTTTGACGACAAAATCTCTGTCTCCCTTTTTATGTGGGGGACTTAGAAAATATTTCGAAAATAAAAGATTTGGTACCCACTATTATAGTGGATACCAAGATCGACACAAACATAATAATAAAGACTTTGACAGAAACCTTTATTGACAACAGTCTACAACTACACAGAGTAAGTGCATTAAGGCTTCCCGACCACTTCCTTACCCATTCCTTCCCCCCAGTGTCCCCTTCCCACAACGACAAGAACTGGCGATCGAGGCAATGATAAAGGGAGGGTTAGCAAAGATTACCCTCGCAAAGATGGGGGGAAAGTCAATAAGACAAGACCAAACTCACCGGGTCTGGTATCCCAGAGAATGCCCGTCTCTTCCAGATCAAGGCTGGGAGAGACCTTCCCTCCATCACCGAGCGATCCAATGGCATCATCTCGGAATTCCGGGCCACCTGTGCTATCTTTGGGGTCCCGCTCTGCCAGGAGAACCTTAGCCGGTTCATTAGGAATCAGAGGCCTAAAGGGAAGGGACAACTTTCTGAACCTTACCTCAATGATGAGGAATGCCGCAAGCATAACCTCACCATACTTGACCCTCGGGCTACGGTCGGTCAGCACCAGAAACTTCTTTCTGGCTCAATGGTGTCGACCTCTCGCCCATCACCATCCAGGGACGATCCTGTCTCCAAGAAGACTCCTGCCGCCTCTTTTCCCGACCCTCGTCGCTCTGATGCAGCCGGCACCTCCAGTGGTCGTCACCCCAGCCGAGACTCTTCTCCAATGGATGAGGATGAAGTCGTTCATCCCTCACCAGGGGGTAAACTAGCTCCTCGCCTCAACAAGCTCAAGGCAGGCCTCGAACCTGCCACCTCTGAGCATCCAAAAAGCAAAGGAAAGGGACCCCTCCTCGAGCATGAGTATGACGAGGTCTTCCTCCGCCCTAAAGCGAATGATCCCTTTTCCTACGAGGAGCTCACTGGTGCTGCTCGCGATCATGCCATCCACCAACGTCGCGAAGGTTGTCTCAGCCCCCGCACCTTGGTCACTGTCCGTCCAAAGGCACCTGCTGCCTCTCGCGATGCCCCACCATCTCCGTACCCTGACGACTCCTCGTCCTCTCGCCACGGATCCTCCAGTGCCAACCCCCGCGAGAAAGAACCCGGCAGCAATCGATATAACGTTGATGCCGTTCTCTCTCTCGTCGAGCGTTTGAAAAGCCTGGGTATTGAGGTCACCATCAGTGAGAGTAAACTCAAAAGCAACTCAACTTACCGTAATGAGAAGCTTGTTTCCTTCACTGCCCTTGTCGACGATCGTCGTAAACACCTCTACAAAACCATTAGTGGGATTAGGGAGCTGCTTGTCGACTGTACCTCTGAGCTTCAATCGCTCCTTGGTACTCGCCAACCCACCATCCGACTGCTTGAGGACGAGGATGCCTACTCTGATGCCGCTCTCGTCTCCATCCGTCACGATTGGAACAGCGTTCTTCTAGAAAGTCAGCTTAAAGTGAAAGAGGCTCGTAAGAGGCAATTTACCTTGCAACGATCCCCTCCTCCTCCTCCACCGCCTCCAGCGTTGATACCAGCAGTGGCTCAAACCCTTCCTCGCCGCTCCAGCGTTCAGGTTCGCCTCCCTCCCAACCATCCCCTCATACGTCGAGATGAGGGGTCTGTCATTGATGTCGATGGTGAGTCTCGCACCGACACCACCACCGCATCCGTTGGATCCGTCAGTGATGACGAAGACCATCCTGATCCTCGCCAGGTACCCCTTCCTGTCTCCTCTGTCCAGTCTTCTCGTCCTAGAGCTCACGGGTTAGATGATACTAGGCACAAGAAGGTGGATGTTGACGGGATTACCCGAAGACTTACTCTTCTCCAGTACCGCCAGCGTCGTTCCGGACCCTCATCCTCGTCCCGTAGGCCTCTCTCCTTGACCAAGGAGACCAATGCCTCTGCAGCTAACGTAAGGGATTCAGTTCAGGTTAATCAGACCTCAACTGAAGCACTTACCAACCCTCCTGCGACTGGTGTCACTCATGATGCTCTTGTCCCAGTGGCTCCGACCTCTGCTACGCCACCTGATGACAATGAATCCGTTGCCTCTGTCTCCGACGCTGCTGAGGATGCCGCCCCTGTTAATGATGACGTTAGCCCCTCATCAACTCCACCTCACTCACCTTATCCCACTCTTCGGGACCTCGTCCTTGACACTAAATCCCGCTAAGGATTTTCAATTGAGTACCCTCTTTTTACAACAGAAAACCCATCCGACGCCTTCTTCTTCAAGGCGACCTTGACAACGAACATCCATAGAGGACGACCTGCCGTTCACGACACTTGGTGGTTCCTCTTCGTCACCACTAACTTTGTGAGTACACCTTTGTCTTCTTCGTCTTTTATTACTACGTTGCAGCTCGTCGACGAGATAACGGCCAACGGGAGTGTCCTTTTTCATCCTCGTCTCTTCCACCTTACGGACCTTACCTTCGACGCCGTCGTCTACTCGAGATCTCGCCGTGAGAGAGCTTCCCTCGATTACCTCGCCTCTCACCGCGATTGCCTGTTCACACGGGCAGATCTCTTTCAATTCCTTGGACCTGGACCTGTTTCCACAGCTCCTCGTCACTTGGAACCACCATTTCATCTCGAGCTTACCTTGGATCCTCGTTTTACGACGATCCCAGCTCCAGGTGCCGCTCGAGCTTTTTCTGCTCCAGCACAACCTCCACGCGTTTCCACGCCTGGAACTCCGGCAGTTTCATCTGTCCAAACATCTACTGCTGCTCTTGTTTCACAACAGCAACTCTTTTCTCCCTCCTTACCGGCTTTTTCGCCGCTTACGAGTGTGAGCTTACTTCCTGTTGGACCTCCTCGTCCAACTATTAATCCGTCTCGTCTTATTCATCAGATTATACCTTCTGACGACGACGATTACGTTACCGACAACGCTGACGAGGCTTTTGACGATATCGAGTCTGAAGTTTCCCTCACCCGTCGCCGTCGATCATACACATTGGACCCGAGCTTTCCTTCTCGCTCTGTTCATTCCAACCTTTCTTGGATCCAGCCAGGTCCAACTCCTGCTGCTTCCAGTGAATTAGTTGACGCTTCACGCGTTATCCCAGTTACAACCGCTGAGATTTCATCTCGTGCAGTTCGTTTTCACATACAGATAACGACGGTCGGTCTTTTACTAGCCCACCTTCACCTATACCTCCCGTTTCCACTATGTCTGGTGCCGGTGGTTCTACTTCTTTTTCCAGGTCCTCGTCCACTGCCTCTTTGGCTGGATCTGGTAAGATAAAAGATGGCATGAATGCCAAGAGTGCAAAGGACGATATGGCTACGGTGGTTCTTGACTCACCGCAGCCTGCGTCCATCTATCGCTTTATAGCGAAGATTGAGAGTATTCTCTCACAGTACGTTACTGATCCGACTAAGCCGGATCTTGCTCGTCCCTTTCGATCTGGAGCACGCTTTCCGCGTGACCTGGAACCCTGTCATAAACTTACGACGTTGATTACTGTGATACTCATGGCTCATGGTTCCTAGAGCCTCAACGACGTTGAGTCAACTTCAGAAGGTCCTTCGCCGTAACTTTGCTCCTAATACGGACGAGTCGGATCTTGTTACAAAAGTTGAGCAGTTTCAATGGGACACCTCCCGCATGGGTCCTCTTGAAGCTCTCAATAAACTGACGTATCTTAACACGTCTTTGCCTTTTGCTAATCGTCTCAGTGACGACAAGCTTAAAACCATCCTTATTTCAGGATGTCAAGACGACCGATGGAAGTCGCTCGTCAAGAAGGAGTCTTACTCTGGAAAGAGGTGGGATGATCTCACTATAACTGTCGACGATATCGTTGACCACATGCAGCTTCATCACCCTCGGGTGATTGCTAAGTCTGACTCCTCTGAGACTGCTGCTATTATGCACGCTTTCAATGAGAAATTCGAAAACTTGACGCAGGTTGTTGCTGATAGCCAACGCGAAGTTGTCCGCCTCCGTCGTGAGCTTAAGAAAGCTCCCAACACTCGCGATAACCTCTTAGTTCATATCGCTGAGAACACTGAGCTCCCGTTGCCTTTTGTCAACATGAGTGATGAACTTGTGAATCGTACGCTCAACACGTACATTCACACGTTGAACTCTGTCCTTACTTCTGACGGAGATTCTGAATTATCCGACGTTGACATCATCAGTCTTCGTGCGGATATCGAAATGATACGCAACGGCGCTCGTGAGCCTTATCAGCGCCAACCCTATCGCCAAGGATATCCTCCTCGCAATAATGACTTTAACAACCGCTCTCGTCAGGGCAGTTACAACAACTCTGACTATACTCGTAGTCGTCAGAGCTCTGCTCAGAATGACCATCGTAATGGTCCTTTTACTTCTGACGCTTCTAATGCGCCTACCATGAATACTGCTGGTACTCAGTCTACCCGACTCAGTACTGGCACCACTTCAACCGGGACCACCGCAGCCCCTCCAGCTGCGCGTCGTTACCCCGCCCACTACTATCAAATGTTCTCTTTTGACCCCTTTAGTGGACGACCCTTTGCCGATCTTGAAGACCCTGATGAAGTTTTGTCTCGTTTGATTTCTTCTGGTAAGATCCCGCATACCTCTTCACATACTGATGCTTTTGATAGCTCAACTCAAGCCTTGATGCCCGAATCTGTACCTCGGCCCATGGCTATGGCAACTTATGAAGTTCCGTTTCACTTCATTTACGCCGTGAGCTCCTTTTTTCTTGAAAGTCTTACATCAGTACCATCAGTAGTTTGGAATCATAAACAATAA
>JAHLKC010000336.1:0-12113 GCA_025449115.1 Chytridium lagenaria
GCAGTAAAAATGGTGCATGATCTTTGGTCTACTTAAAATGGAGCTTAACTTAAGTCTATTCGACGTTGTTGACGTCGTTATTTCTATATGCCATAACATTCGGACTCTGTCCTACTGTTTTGAGGAGTTCTGCAAGGCTGAAGAGGCCGTCCATCAAGCGACCGAAGGTATATAGCATACTTTTTTCACAAGTAAATCGTATCAGCTTCGTCTTCATTTCTTTCCTTTCTAAAACATTAAAAGTCTGTTAAGATAACATTTGCAGTATCATTAACAAGATGTATGAAGCAAGGAAGCCAACTCTTTGGCATACTGTGAATCCAGTCAACTTAATTGCTCCCCCAGTGTCCTCTTGTCTGGGCTGTAGGTCACCTTAGAGATTTTAAGAATCCGACGCCAACGTTAACGTCTTGTCTACAACTGGTCTGAAGAAAGGTTATTTGCTCAAGGCTGATTGCCGCCGACGCTCTCAATCGACTCATTGCAACAAGTCATCTTACTTTGTGGATTCCTACCTCACACCTTCAACCCCATTTCCGTCACCTTCTCACAACAAGAGAGTGATGTACTCAAAAGACATTGTAGAAAAAATCGGACTTCTTCGATTGGATCAGTCAAACTACATCAATGTAACGGCAGTGGACATATGGGCAGTTAGAGTACCAGTAATGTTAAGGCAAGTACTAGTATTTTACGATTCTTCCGTTATTTTTTGGTTGCGAAGATACTGACCATCCAATTTTTTCAGCTCAAAGCACTGGACTTCACAGCTCGCATACCAGGCGTTGGTCTCCTCTTATCAGCAGCAAAAAATTCCTTCTCCGAAAGCAAACCCTCTTTTCAAGAAGGCCTACATACTTTTAACTATCATCAAACTTCATGAAGACCAACTACTTCGCAAGCCGTACCTCGGAGTACTGGAGCTTTGAGAACTGGGAGTCAGCAGATTTGCCTGGTGCAGCGGGAAGCACTTTGCGTGAATATACACGTGCAATGGAGGATTTTGTTAGTTACTTTCGACGCTACAGTGCTACGAAGTGGAATCATTCCTGTGGGGCATGCCATCGTATTTCGTCAAAAGGTAATGTAATATCAGCATCGGTGGTGGATGGGAAGGCCATAGGTAATACATAATGTTTGTTATCGCTAACATAGCCTAGGCCACCAAGTTTGTCGAATAGCGGGTTGTAAGGACCCTATAACGACACCACAGGAGGGTTTTTGTAAATCACACTACGAAGAATTTGGATTAGTTTGCATCATTGTCGGATGTGAGGAAAAAAGCGAGTTCTGAAGGTTGCGATGGTAGAACATGCTTGAACCACGACCACATCAATATGTACAACTCAGTCTTGCTTCGACAAACAGCGCCGTCGACAGCACAAAGTCGAATCCTACTGACTCCCCGGAAGAGAAAGAAGCAAACGTCTACCGTTGATGACTTTACAACTGACAAAGATGAGGCAGAAAGGGACCCATTCAAATATAGAGTTACTCGTCGGCACCTTCCGGGAATTTTCATGAATGTTTGTTCATGTGGTCATATTATGAACGTGTTCAAAATGTTCACTATTGAGCAGATGGGAGAACTTTTCCCCGGGATATCACATACGCATGAAAGTATAGGTTATAGAGTTAAATATTATGAAATATTTATGTTTCCACTAGGTCGTATCCTACTTCACGTTCTTCAATAAGGCATGTCGTTTCATTCCGTCGGTGAAGCATGCAATTGACGCTGTTGATAACCCCATTACGGCTAACACATTTCGTCGTGTGATAGACGAGGTTGTGTGGGTCGTGGATAAGTTTTATTTCAAGTCGCATAATGACAAACGGTGCAAGGAATTGTTTAATCCGAACTTGCTGAAATTGCATTTCCGGAACTAGGGCGGTGGAATACTTAGGCAGCCGAGCAAGCGAATGCCTGGTTGCAACGGGTAGCAAACGTACTTCGAACAACGGATTTGCTACTTCACGACTTCTATATGTATTCGTTTGTTGATTCATACAACGAGTTCGCCAGGTTAGGCTTATAAACCCTAAGTTTTTCTGGGGTTTATTACTGACTATTAGTTCACTTAACTCCACATATTTTTGATGGCAAGATCTGATTATTATACAATATTTAGTTATCTATTATATCTCCATTAGTCATTTGTACTTGGCTGTTCTATAGCCAATAGTTCTCTATTGCAGCACAATTTTTGAACTTTTGGAGCACGGTAAAGCCAACAACACGTCAAAGATAGGAAGTCCTTTTATTCTTTAGCTACACTTCATTACCACTACAGGTGATGATGTGAGGTTGGAACACTCCATAAGGTTTTGGGTTTACGCCAAACAACATCCATTATTTACTGAATTAAATATCGGAAACGATAACACTCTAACATATAATTTGGGACCTTATCATCAAATACGCCATCATTGGCTACAATAATAAATGAAAATGCATGTTAAGTCTTACTAACGGTTTTTGAGAAAGTTCTTATAAATGAAATAACTCTTGTCGATCATGCTTGGTCTTGACGTAAGAAGGTTACGGTGAATCCTATCAAAATGGTTGATGGAAGTTGATATTATGCCATCAGGTAGCTCAATGGTATCGAACGCGGGGGCGGAAGTGCTCCACAAGTTTGCTGAATCCCCCGACTTGACGCCGAAAATCTTCGCTCTTCTTTCTTAGCTGAACGTACGCCTTGCTGATGACAGGATCGTTCTTAAAAAAGTGATCTAAAACGACAATGCCCTTGCAATACTTATACGTATCAACAGTTTGGGGTCTGCTGCTATCAGCCTTGTGGAGGGTCTGAGCTGCCTTGTCGTCGGACATACAATTTTCCTCGGAGATAATATGCCGGTGTCGTCTGTAAGTCTCCAGAATGCTTTCCCATAGTCTGCTTGGTAACATTCTTTGAAGACGATTTCCCGGACAACTTCCTTGCGCCCTTCCGTCGGTTGACTTTCTTGTTGTTGTATTGCGAAGAATCTTTCAATTGCCGTTTCCGAGATGCATTAAAAAACTCTTTTGATGAAGACGTAAAATCCTCATCACTGGGTGAAGCATTCGCAGTAGACTGATCGGATGCTGATGTAGCCTCATCTTGTATGCTGTCGGCGCGTGGTGAACTAGGTGCACTATGGCTAAAATCTTCAGAATGCCCCGAATTGTAGTCTTCGCGAAGATGACATCAGCTTAGAAACTTTGTCAGATCGATGCCATTTGCGCAAGGGTTTCCGGCTTTCACTGCTGCGCCTGCTGCCAGAGTCGAGGTCTTTCATCTTGCCATGTGATTTATCCAGCTTGTGCTTGGATATGTCAGTTTCGCACTGCCCTTCACTGCTTAATAAAAATGTGACAACAATAGTACGGAATATCTGTTAATTCATAAAGGCACAGAAGTGAATTAGTGTACCGGGACTTCCTCAGTATTATGAAAGCTTTAAGAAGAGCATCTTTTGAAAAGGAACCTCGCCGTTTGTGTCATATTGCATTTCTCCGGTGTCGTTGTTGACGAAAAGAATATCCGCAATATCAACAGATGAAGCAATTTCTCCATCAAAACAGCACCGAGCCCACATTATCAATCAAACGGTGAGCGACCTCAAACGCATCATCCTTGTATACTGAAAGGAACATCAAAAAAACGCTTATAAGAAAAAAGGCAATAAAGTAGCACTAATGGAGTTTTGTGACTGATGAAGGTGACTTTGGAGGAACAAGCCTCTTTTGCCGTCTTTTGATAACACTGAAGTGCAGATTACGCTGCTGTACCCATATATTTGGAAGCGAACATTAACTTTTCGGCTCCCAGCGACACTGTCAACTAAGTCTTTCTTCTTTCCCTTCACAGAAATGGTATGTTTTCTTAAGTCCCTGTCCTTCGACTGCAAGTCTTAAGAAACCATTTCGATGTCGACGTCGTAATCATCATCGTTGGGTGTAAGCTGATTGACCATACCAAGTTAAGCTTCGTGCTCCGCCTGACTGGTGCTTTTGGAGGCGCCAATAGGATCTTCATTGGACGTTGTTGTCATTGACGTAGTCAAGTTATTCTCTTGTATGCTTCCATCATCGGTCTTTGCAGGAACAGTAGGAGATGGTGACGATTCCATCAAATTGAGATACTTGCTGGGATCCAATGCTGCATTTGATGTCCCTGAAGATTCGGAGGAGCGTCTGGCAAAAATGTCAGTGAAAGAAGATGAATATTAAAGAATAAAACAGCGTTACCGTGGTAGTTTTGCAGTATCTTCAGTTGATGCGAGCTTCACTACTTGGTTAGAAGCTTCTTTAGTGCAGGAACTGGTTGTAGGGGTAACATCTTTGGCCTCCATAATCTCTGTCATGTTTTGGCGCTGAACGGAGTTGAACATGGATTTGTGTTGCAACTGAAAAATCCTGTAAGGAACTAACTGTGTAAACATCATACCTAAGTCTGGCTATCTCCTAATCCTCTCGTTTGTGTTGGGTTTTACATCTTCACTTATATGCACTTGTTAGTTTTCGCTATTATGTTGGTTAATGACTCTTGGTCTTTCTACTGTTTGTTTAGTTACTTGGTTTTTGTTCTTCGTGTTATTCTCCATGTCATCGACTGTGCGGGAACTGTGCTGCGACTGTGCAGGCACAGTGATGACAACAGCGGCTTTGCCAACTGTGCTAGGACTGTGCCGACTGTGCCAGCTCTTAGTATAAGAACTCGAGGTTTTCCAATGTAATAAAATAAGTGATCATATGCATACATTTGTCTTTATTGAGCTCTAAGTACGCGTCAGGATCCAACATTTGGTAGCACTTCGAGGTTTACAACACGTACCATGGGCAAAGACGACAAAGATGGGGCTGAGAAGCCAAGCTGTTTGACGCAAAGACTACTTCATCTGGAAGCATCGCATGAAGACCTACCTGAGGGCAAAGGGACTCTGGCACATTGTTGAGTCTGGGATCACTCCATACGCTGACAGGGATGCTCCAACAGTAGCTGAGAAAAAGGAAAGGAAGAAGGAGGAAGAGTTAGATGAGAAGGCAAGGGCAAAACTGGAGGGAAGCATCACGGATTCAATACTACCTCTGGTGCAGAACCTGGAGTCGTCAGCAACAGTCTGGACGGCTCTGGAGACGTCCTATGAGCGCAAGGCTCACTCAAATAGGAACGCCTTGATGCGCCGACTCATGGAGCTGCAAATGAAGGAGGGAGAGGATTTGAAGGATTTCATCAGCACTCTCTCAAAGCTTGTTCAGCAGCAAGCTGCCGCCGGTTACTCCACATCGGAAGAGCAGAAGACTTTTTACCTATTGACAAAGCTTCCCGAGTGCTTTGATGTCATTGTGACGACGATCGAGGCGGATGAGGATCGGGCGGCTTTTGGACTTTGAGACCAAGCTGAGAGACAAGGAGGGAAGGGATGATCAGATGGAGGCGTTCTTCGTGAAGAGGAATGGGAAATTCCCGGCAAAGGGAAAAGGACCTGGGAAGAAGGAACAGGAAGTACGTACCTGTTACCACTGTGGGAAAGTAGGACACCTCAAGAAAGATTGCTGGTCTAGGAAGAAGAACGACGACTCCGACACCGAGGGTGAAGGGAGCAGCAAGGGAGGGAAACCCAAGTGGAAGAAAAAGAAGGGATCCTGGAAGAAGAAGGGATCAGTCAACACGGCGGAATCAGCAATGGCATTCACCACTGAGGTGAATTTCACGGTGACAGCTAAAGACAATAGGGACATGAGGTGGATCATGGACTCTGGAGCCACTCACCATATGACGTTCAATCGAGAATGTCTTGATAATTTTCGTCACGTCTCAAGCAGCGTTGGAACGGCAGAGTCAGGAACAAAGCTCGACGCGACAGGGATGGGGGATGCAGAACTGGAGGTGATTGTGAATGGGGAACCGTCAACAATCATCTTGAGGAACGTTCTGTATGTGCCCGGCATTAAGAGGAACTTGGTGTCGCTTGGGATGGCCAGTGGAAAGGGTCTTGAGGCACATCCTGTTAAGGGCGGTTACATTCTCAAGTCAGCAAAAGGAGTTGGGGTTGCAGAATTCAAGAAGGATGGATCCAACCTATATTACCTGACGGAGGGGAACCCTGAGGGAAACCATACGACTACGGGGGTTAAGAGCTCGGCTCTGAATGACGTTTACACGTGGCACTGTCGAATGGGTAATTTAGGAATGAAGAACGTCAAAACTTTGCCAATGGTGGCAAAGGGAGTCAAGGTGGTTGGAACCGACTCGGATGTTCTGTGTGAGGGGTGTCTGGATGGGAAACTCACCAGGGCGTTGTTTCCGTCAAAGGAGAAGAGATCAAAGAAGCCCTTGGAGAGGGTTCACGTTGATCTTGCTGGACCTATGTCAACAAAATCGATGGGAGGGACTCAGTACTATTTGGTGGCGGTAGACTCAATGTCTGGATACACGATGACGTACCTGCTCAAGGAGAAGTCGCAAGCTGTCAAGTACATCAAGCTGTTCAAAGAAGAAGCGGAGCGACTTACTGGTGGGAGAATCACAAGTATCGATTACTGTGAGAACTCGAAGAAGCTTGAAGAGGCCGTACTCTCGCAGGAGCCTGACAGGCTCAGAGAGATTGTAGCTGATAACGGTGGGGAGTTTAAGAACAAGGATCTTCAGGAGTGGTGTTTAGCGAAGGGATCACGCTCACCTACACCATGCCGTATTCGCCAGAGCAAAATGGAATTGCAGAACGAATGAATCGGACTCTCATGGAGAAGGCAAAATCCATGTTGAGTCATTCTGGCCTGCCTATGAAGTTCTGGGAGAGGCAGTGATGACGGCTACATACCTCGTTAATCGCTCACCGAGGAAGTCAAATCCAGACTCGATAACGCCTTATGAAGTCTTCACGGGAAAGAAACCGCACCTTGATCTCGTTAGAATTTTTGGATGTGCGTCCTACATGCACGTGCCAAAGCAGCAGAGGAAGAAGGGACAGTACAACGCGAAGAAAGGCGTCTTTGTGGGTTATGAGCCTTTGGGCTTTCGGGTGTATGATCCAGTAGGGAAACGCGTGATGAGGAGCAAGTCTGTGATTTTTGACGAGACAAAACTCGGACTTGACTACAAAGGGACGGTGCGTGGGGACTGGACGGAATGGAGACCAACAACGAGCTGGGGAAGAGAATGATGATGTTAAGCAACGGTGATGGGGAACTTGACAGTGAGGTTGAGGACAGTGATACTGAAGATGAGGGTGATGAGAACGTTGGAGGTGCTGGAGCTGGGGTAGACTCAGAAGATGATGGGTCAGCGGACGATTTTTCTTCGGCACCATCAACACCTCAAGGAGGGAGACCGAGGACACCACGGACGCCATCAACACGCCAAGACTCACCTGGAGAGGAGTCCCCAGCAGAAAGATCACCTCTGGTTCAAGGTGTAAGGCGGTCCTCTCGCATTCCAAAGGCAAGGTTTCTGGCGTGGTTCACGGTGGGACCGCGTCCAACAGCGCACAACACGGAACTCGATGAAGACCCACATACCTATGAAGAAGCATCAAGTCGCTCAGATAGCAAGGAATGGCTAGCAGCCATGGAGGACGAGTACAAGTCTCTACTCGAGAACTCAACATGGGTTCTGGCTCCTCGACCTACCGATAAGAAGACCATCAAGTCTGGATGGGTCTTTAAACGCAAGAGAGGAGAGCATGGAGAGGTTGTTCGATACAAAGCGCGTTTCGTGGCTAAGGGATATAGCCAGAAAGAGGGGGAGGATTTCTTTGAGATATTCTCACCAGTTGCTCGGTCGTCAACGATCAGGATCTTCCTTGCCGTAGCTTGCCATGAGCGGTTGGAGCTCAGACAATTTGACGTGAAGACAGCGTTCTTAAATGGGAAGTTGACAGACGTTGAGATCTTTATAGAGCAGCCGGAGGGGTTCGCGGTTGAAGGAAAGGAGGGCATGGTGTGTCGTTTGTTGAGAAGTTTGTATGGGTTAAAGCAAGCACCGCTGGAATGGAATGAGGTCTTTGATGAGTGGATTCGATCAAAGCGCTTCAAGCAGTGCAAGTCGGACCCTTGCCTCTACTGGAAGAGGAACGGAAGGAAGCTTACTCTGTTGGTCAATTATGTTGATGACGATGATTCTCGCGACGACACTGTTGAGGAAGCTATGGCCTTTGAGGAGGACTTGAATAGAGCTTTCCGGTCGACAGCGCAGGGGGAGCCTAGAATTGCAGTTGGATTGCAAGTCCGTTACAACAGGGAGAAGGGGGAGTTGGGCATCAAGCAGGAGAACTACATTGATGGGCTCATCAAGAAGTTTGGGGTGCCATCAAACTACCTCAAGCAGACGCCGATGGAGACTGGGGTGAAGATACAGGCGGAGATGGAGGGAGAGGTGATTCATGAGATGGAGGGCACCTCTTACCGTTCAGTTATCGGCTCCATCATGTATACAATGGTCTCAGTCAGACCTGATATTGCTTACGCCACGGGAATGGTAGCTCGGTACCAAGTAGCTCCTCAGTCTGGACACTGGAATTGCGCAACGCGAATTGTCGCGTATCTTCAACAAACGAAAACCATTGGGATTCAGTATTCAGCTCGGGAGGAGCTGGAACTGGTTGGATATTGTGATGCAGACCTTGGTAATGATGAGGATGGGAAGAAGTCTGTGAGTGGTTATGTGATAACACTCAATGGGGGAGCTGTGTTGTGGGGATCCAAGAAGCAAACGTCGGTAGCTGTGTCTAGTTCAGAAGCTGAGTACGTGGCATTGAGTGAGGCCTCGTCAGATATGGTCTGGATAGTTCAGTTGTTGGATGAACTTGGCTACAGCTTCAACATTCCACCTGTCATCTACGGGGACAACACTAGCGCCAACGCTGTGGGTTAATATGTACCCCTGAAATACCTACCCTTAAAGGAACCATGACGTGACCGTTGTTGGCCCTATGTCATACAACGGGCCGCAGTTAGGCCCTTAAACGGTATAGGGTCAAGACCGGGACCAACTTAGGCCCTTCTTTAAAAATGATTCATATATAGGGTCAAGACCGGGACCAACTTAGGCCCTTCTTTAAAAATGATTCAAATTAGGATTGTTGCATAAATTTAATGGCCTTGCATTGGACCACTATTGGCCATGCAATGCCTTTGGACTTAGGTTAGGACCACAGTATCGGAATTTTATGGGCCTTGCCATGGACCATTTTCGGCAATGTATTGGCTTTTGACTTCAAACGTTTTTTTACCCAAGGTATTTAAAATATTTCAACATTGTCAGAAAGTCAGCTTACCCTTTATTGAGCTTTAAATGTTATGTATAATGACGCGTAGAATTTTGGTTATTTTGGTCAGTTTAATTTCATAGACTCATGTTACAAGACAAAAAAAAGAGAAAGAAAAAAAGTTCACGTTAAGAGTTTAACGTCGGAATTAAAGGAAATTATTTCAAGTTCATTATATTACAAATGACCATCACTTTATCTTTGTAACGAGAATTACATTGTCAATGAATCTCAATAAATCAAGCGGAAGAAAAATTATAAAATAATTAAAGACAAAAAACGTATACTATACTTTGACAGATTGACCAAATAAAACGTAAGATAAAAAATCAGAATAGCGCAAGTGATTGTATTAACCATAATTTCGCGCGCCATATAACTCAAAGAGGATAATGCAGAACGCTTACAAACAGCGCTGCCTCAACTTTTCTAATGCAACATTATTAGGGTTGAATGACGGAGTTAACAAAAAATGAAAAAACGAAACATATAATATATAATTATACATGACAAAACGACAGTATGGGACAACAAGTACTGCAAACAAACGGCCCTAGCTTCATCCTAATAACGCATAAGCAAAGGCTGGTAAGCAAATAACCAGAAGTGAAAAATATAAAAATTAAATAAACATAAGGTTAATTAACAATGACTGATTTCGAAAAAATCGCAAACAAACGACGCTGGCTCGTCATTTCTATGGCAAAAGAAACTGTAAATATATCCTCTCAAAGGACTGAATTTAAAAAGTATGGATAAAATACAAACTTAATCCTAATATTTCACCACGACGGAGCAACGTAACGAAACGGGCAGGTTTCAAACAAAAACATGCTGAGTTTATTTAAAAGATGGAAAAAATAGTAGAATAATATTAACAAAGAAACAATTATAAAAAATTCAAAGCAAAGAAACCGATCGTTTCGATAATTGATCCACGGAACAAACCGGATAGTATCGAAAACAAAGAATCCTACCTTGATGTTTAAAATGTAGAAGAGAGTGTCAACAGATACTTATAAATTGACAAAGTTCTTTAAAAAAATAACAAAAAAAAAACCATACAAACCGATAATTCGACGTAATAGACCAAGAAAAGTTGAAACCAAATAACACTGGCTTCATCTTTATAACGCAAAACGAAACGTAAGTGTATTTCAACAAATGATAAAGATGAAAATATGAGAAAAACGAAACACAAAAACCGAAATTTTAATGTGATTTATTGATAAAAACAAACAAAGAAAATCGGAAACGTAAAATGTTAAATCTAATATTTTACCATGACGGATTGACCATGCGGAATGAGCAATGATATGAACGAAAAGCGCCGGCTTGATCTTTCTAACACCGAACAAAGCGTTAGAATATCAAGAAAATGAAAATGATATGTAGGGATGAAATGAAAAAAATACAAACCGATATTGCGAATGACGGATCGACGGCTTAATATTTTTCAAGTTAAGGAAAGCGTTAGTAGTATATCTGACCAGATGACCTAGTTTAAAAAATATCCAAAACTAGAAACTTACAGACCAATACTGCACAATGACGGAGCTAAAGAACGGAACAGGATAAGCGCAAAAAAGGAAACTTACCAACCGATGTTTCGTCATAGGATACAAAAAAGGAGACTTACCAACCGATGTTTCGTCCTGACGGAGTTACCAAACCAAACGGGTATCGCGCAAACGAATAAAACGATATTGATCTTTATAACGCAGAAAAATGCGTTAGTGTATAAATAAAGGATACAACAAAAGAGACTTACCAACCGATGGTTCATCATGACTGAGTGACCGAACCAAATGGGAATAGCGCCAAAGGATACAAAGAAGAAGACGTACCAACCGATGTTACGCCGTGACGGAATGACCAAACCAAACGGGAGTCGCGCTAAGGAATAGTTAGGTCTTGATCTAAATAAGGCAGAATAAAGCGTTAGTATATCTGGAAAAATGACCAAGATAAATAAAGGATACAACAAAGGAGACTTACCAACCTATGTTTCGTCATGACGGAGTGACCGAACCAAACGGGAATCGCGCCAATGAATAGTTAGGTATTGTATATTTAAAAAAAGGATACAAAAAAAGGAGACTCACAACCGATTTTTCGCCGTGATGGAGTGACCGAACCATACAGGAATAAATCGCGCAAACGAATAGTTAGGTCTTGATCTAAATATCGCAAAAGGAAGCATTAGTAAGGTCTTGATCTAAATAACGCAAAAGGAAGCGTTAGTATATCTAAAAAAAAGATACAAAAAAGAGACTCACAAACAAACGGATTTTTCGCCGTGGTGGAGTGACCAAACCATACGGGAATAAATCGCGCAAACGAATAGTTAGATCTTGATCTAAATATTGCAGAAGAAAGCGTTAGAATATCAGAGAAATGAAGATAAAAAGAAGAATACAAAAGGGAGACTCACAAAATGATTTACGCCGTGATGGAGTGACCGAACCATACGGGCGTCCCGCCAACGAATAACACGGTCTTGATCTCAATAACGCAGAAGATAGCGTTAGTATATCTGAGAAAATGACCGAGTTAAAAAAAATATTAAAAAAGGAATACTCACAAACCGATGTTTTGCCGTGATAGAGTGACCCAACCCAACGAGGCTGATACCAATGGCCCAACATGACGGGGTGACCAAACAGAACGGGCATATCTCAAATTAATGGTGCTGGCGTATTCTCTTTAACGTAAAAGAAAGTGTTGATTAAGATTCACAAATGACCAAGATAAAATAAGATGTAAAATCGGAGCATACCAATTCATAGTTTTACAAAGGATTGATGGAAGGGAGGGTTGGTTAGAGTTAAGGAAGTGTCTGGCTTGATTACGAA
>JAHLKC010000337.1:0-11907 GCA_025449115.1 Chytridium lagenaria
GGACACTGTTTTACGCGATACTCCATCCGGCAAGGCCACCGGGGAAGATCAAATATTTGGTGAAATGCTTTCAAGAGCCGTTAACGAAGTTCGAACCCCTCTCAAGTCTCTGTTTACCCTTGTCGTCATATATAACTGCGTTCCATCCTCGTGGTTGGTTGCGAACGTGGCGTTAGTCTTTAAGAACAAAGGGAGTAATCGAGATATTGCGAATTACCGACCTATCTCGCTCATCTCAGTGATCAGAAAACTATTTGAAGCTCTCTTTCGGCCAGTGGTAGATAGACGGATCCTCCCCTACCTTGACGTCGCCCAGGGAGGTTTTCGTGCCCAGAGGTCGTGTCTGGACCAAGTATTTAACTTACACGAAATTATCCAACACCACCCCGGTATCAAGACAATGTATCTCGACATCAAGGCGGCATACGACACGGTGGACCGCAGACTTCTTTGGTCCAAATTTAACCACCTACCGGCACTCCCCCGTGTACCATGGGCTGGAGAGGCGTTTGATTTTGAAACTTTCACTTCGGTTGTTCCTCTTCTTCGCTGTTTGTTTGATTATAATGTGGCCTACCTTCTCGTCCTTGGATCAAAATCTCCTCCTATTCCTGTACGTCGGGGCCTCCTCCAAGGCACCCGATTGGCACCCTCGTTGTTCTTATTATTTATCAATTCCCTCCCACCCCGTTTACGCTCCCTCCCCAATGTACCCTCCATCACCTGCGGCGGGTGCCGTATTAACTCTCTTTTTCTAGCGGATGACACAACAATCATATCGACAACTTTGGACGGCCTACAAAGACTCGCGGCGGCGTGCTATGAATGGGGACGAGAGGTTGGGATAGAGTATGCACCGACGAAATCGGCATTGGTGGTGACGGGGAATGAGACGGTGACGATGGGGGGGATAGTGATTGAACCGGTAGCCTCAGCGGTGTTCCTAGGGATGGTTATGACGCCGGATGGGGTTGATATCGCGTCATCTATGGAGAAACGCGTAAAAAAGGCTACCTTGCTCATCAACTTTTTTCGCAGCAAAGGCATGAATGCATGGGGCTGGCGCCCTTCCCTTTCTCTTCTCCTTTATAAAATGTTTATTAGACCTTTAGTAGAGTACGGCTTAGCACTCCGACCCCTTTCTTCTAATGAAATCCTCCCCCTTCAAAACGTTCAAAACCTAGCACTCCGCACTATCTTCTCTGTTGCCCGCTCCACAAGCATTGCCTCCCTCCACTTACTCTGTAATATTGCTCCTTTGACGTCGCGCAACCACACCCTAAACTCTTCCTTTTTCTTTCGACTCCACCAAAATAACGACTCCGGCAACCTTGCCGCGAGAATTTACCGTCACTCCCTTCAACATGTCCTCCCCTCCTCTTTAGTCCGATGCACAACATCCTCTACCTACCGTCACCGAAACCCTTTATGGCCTTATGTTCTTCCTCACCTTCAAAACCTTGTTTTTAACCTTTTACGTCTTACAATTATTAATCCAGTTGTCGGTCACTCAGCCAATTCCTCTCCCGCCTCCCTCCTACTTTCTTCGATAACGCTCACACCCAAGCGATGCTGCACCTCCGCCAATCTGGACCTCGTACGGCTCAAGTCTTCCCAGTGCTTGCCAGGGGTCGCCGTCATCGTCTCATTGCATCTGGATCCACCCTCCACCGACACCAATTTCGAGCCCTGGTCTGCTGGATGCTTGGCAGGGTAGCTCACCATCAACCTTGCCTCAACTGCGATGACGACACCCCTGGAAATCGTGAGCACACCGTCGCTGTACTGGAGCAAATGTTCTACTCGCCGCCGCCTTCCCACACCTATCACCATCCATCCGCCGAGCCCCTGGATCCACCATTATCGATTCGTTGTTGTCATGTATCCGCTTCCCACCCAACGTCGATCGCCATCACATCACACGCGTTGAAATTCGCATGTGTGTGGAGGCCATTGAGCGTATCCGGTGGTGTTGCTTTGGACAACGGCCGTTTTGGGACTCCTCGGTGAATACGCGCGAACAGAACTTCAACAGATCCTGGACGAGGCACGAGGTACGGCAGCAGCAATTTCAGCAAGAACACGACGACTTACGAGGGAGGCGCTGGAGGAACACTGGGTGCTGGCTCCTGAAGAGCCTCTCTGAGGCTTTTTTCTCTTTTTCTTTCTCTTTCCTTTCTTACCTTTCCTATTTTCTCTTTTCTTTCCTGAGTTTATGCTTATATTCTTGCTTCCTTTCTAGCTTCGTCTTACCTTTATTCTCGTTTATGTTTTACTTACGGTGTGGTTGCCCGTCGTTCTTTCTTTCTTTTCTTTATGCTTTCTTCTTCTTAATGTTTTATACGCGTCCTTATGTCGTTTTACGCGTTTTATGTTTCTTTTACGCGTTATCGCGCTTTTACACCATGTCGGAGTGCTGATATATGTTCTTAACGCCTGTATTTTTGTTATCGAGAGCCCACCTTAGTCTTACATCACGTTTGACGGGTCAGGGACAATAAACCTTGATAAACTTAGGGTTAGGGAAAATCTTTTCGCACAAAAAACAGCCAAAGTGCCTAAAGATCAGAAAACAAAACCATCGTCGAAGCCAACAACACCCGCCGCTCCCATCCAGACATCTGATCCTCCGCTCACCTCCTCTCTCATCGCAGCTCAACGCCTCCAGCATCTTGAAAAGGAAAGCTGGAAGCATCTGGACAAGGAACGGCTTACCTGCCCTATTTGTGGTCAATCTGGAGTTAAGTGGACCAATAAAGGCCCATCTGGCAGCCCATCTGCAACTGGAACCCGCCGCTTCTCCATCCGGTGTGACGGCAGTCCTTCTGGTTCCCCTGCGGCCACTCTGGAAGACTTGTTACCATCCTCTTGAAACAGCAAGATTCCGACTACCTCGATATCGGCAATCAGATCGCCTCAGCCCATCAGCAACTCGAAGTGCTCTCCCGATCGACGCCGCAACCCTACGTCAACCCAAACCTCGACCTCCAGCACCCTCGCCAATAGTTAAAAAATCCACCATCTCCCCCCTCACCATCCATCCTTTCCCACTTTTCACCATCCCCATCCTTTTCCATTCCTCCATCGTCCACTACGACTCCCGCTTCCCATCCAACCATTTCCAGCGTCTCACCTTCTCTTCCCATCTCGACTCCCTCCTCCTCAACAGATTATTCAACCACCTCCCAGCCCAGCTCCTCTCACACAGTTCCTACTCTCTCCCTTCAAGACCGACTCTCTGAATTTTCCTACCAACGATCACGTGACTTTCTGACAAATCTTACTAACATAGACACTGAAGACACAATGTCTCTCTCTTTTTAAAAAAACAGCACCATCGTCCTCGCGCCTACGTCTGCACCACAGCAACAGCTTGACCCGACCGCCTTGCTTGAGCAGATCTCTCGCATGAATAACCGCTTGACAGCCTCCTCGAAGAAATTAAAGGACTCCGTGAAGACAATGCCCGATTGCAGAAACGCCTCGACGCCAAAGATGCTGAAATCAACCGTCTTACCCGTCAACCTACCGCCCCTCCCGCCATGGACATACAGCAATCCACCCCTTCTAATCCCACTGCCACAGACACCGCAAAGGACACTGAAGAAGGAGAAATTCTAGAGGCCCTCTCCAGCACAAAGATTGCAGCCTTTAAAGCTGACCTCACGCAAACGGTCGTCAAGGAATTACTCACCGTGATGAAAGAAATCGGCTTCACCAATCCCTCGTCACCCCACGCTGGTTCTCGCCGCCAGGCTCCCAAGATATTCTCAGAGCACTTCGATGTTAACACCCCTCGACCACCCTCTGGACCCCTCAGTTTTGCTGCGGCAGCACGTCAAATTGCTAGAGGAGCCGCTACCCCGGAGCATGCTGCCCGAATGGTTTTTCGAAGTACCTACCCTCGGAGTACTATCCCGGCATCACCACTTGTACATGAAGGGCTTTGCGGAACCGGGTCCCCTACGCTATACTATCATCCGCAACGCTCTCCTCGCCATTGGGATCGACTCCGGTGTTCTTGACATGTCATTCATTGGCAAGTCTGTGGTCCACCTACTTTGTGATTCCTCTAAAGCCGCCTCTATTCAAAGCAAGCTTACCAGCAAAGGGGTATTTTTGCCTGAGTTTAACCCCCTGGAAGTCCCGGAGCTGGTGGTCTCAAGCAGTAAAAGCAAAGCCGAACGTGAGGAGAAGGCCGCAAAAACTGTATTAAACGACTTGGAGGACTGTATGCTCGAGGGGGACAACAGATAAAGATGGCATGCCTGGAAGGGTTCGATGAAGATATGGCCGCTGAAATCCGTGCACAAGCGAAGATATTTGTGGAAGAACGCGCTCAGAGGGATGCCGCCAGGGTCTTTGGCTTACCGACTCCCCATAATGATGTCGATCGACCTGTGGCCGTTCCCCGCAGCATCCTGAAAAAAAAGAGTAGCTCTGGATATCCCACCGACCGCCGTAAACGCCTCCAACCGCTTCCATTCCTTAGAAAATGACGATGATGACCTAATGGAGACTGAGCCGATTCTGCTCATAACAATACCATTAATGTCTGAGGACGATGAACAACATATTTTGCGGCTGGGATTCTGGAACGCACAAGGATTGAGTGGAAAAGCAGATTTGATTACTGATACTTGTCTCTCCCTAGATATCGACCTCCATGGCCATCGTCGAGACATGGCTTTCACCCACCGACGGCGTCCCACTTAAACGCGTCGTTGTTAACGGCACGGCTCCAGCTAGACCTCGACACGTGATGGGACTGCCACTGGACGGAAAGGACAATGGGGAGTGCTTTTAGCTGCACCCGGGGAACGTGATGTACGTACCGAAGTGTTGGGAGTTGATCCTGGTGGGAAGTGGATGGCGGTGAAGATTGGAATCTTGATCATTATCATTGGGTACTTACCACCAATGAGTGGCAATTTGGAGAATGCGGGGACTATGTTGGAGAGTTTTGACGCTTTTCGAGAAGGGATACAGGCACAACACCCGGCCTCACCGATTGTTGCGATTGGGGACTTTAACGCCAGAATGGGTTTACTTACGGGGGATAACGGAATAACGGGGGATGCTGTGCGGAGGAACTGGATGAATACATGGATGGAAGATGATGAGTGGACGCGGTTGGAGCCTTCACGGGGGAAATGGACAACGCATGCGAAAACTGGGAACGGCATCACGGATTTTGTGTTTTTAAACACATCGGCACTACACCTTGCACCCGACCTAATAGTGCATGAGGACATCACGTTGGGAGTGATCATTCCCTTCTCACACTTGAGATCCCTCTCCCGACGGCTTTTTGGAAACCGACTTTTTCTCGACTTAATATTCATAAGCTCACGGGAGAGGGCCTGGCTTCTTCACAGGAACTACGAGAGGACAGAGAGCCTCTTATGGCACGGCTGCGAGGGCTTGAAGATACTGCTGTAACTAGGAGGAATGCTGGAACGATGGTTACTTGGGATATCCGTCAACGACTTCTTGACGAGGCATCAACCGCGGTTACGTCTTGGATCATTACGACAGCTGAGAGATCTATAGGCCGATTTAAGTTTAAAGGGGGTTCTCCTCACAACGGCTTTGACACCCTCATCTTACCGCCCTACGAGACCTTGCCCGTGATGCTCATCAGAACTTTCTCACGTCACCTCCTCTCTTGAAGCCCCTACGCTTGGAGGTACCGGACGGAGGCCAATCGTCTTTACCGAGCTGCAGTTCGCCTTCACAAAACCCGGGTCTTTCGTAATGGGTCTGATGCACTCCTGTCACAACCACATACCGCCGCCAAAGTCATTTCCTGCCAACTCGCCCGTCACCAACGATCCACTGTGCACTCGACCCTCATCGCTTGGATACATATGCGGCTCATTTTCATTCGACGTTTGGAGCACTTCCTACTGGTACCGCTGCACCTGATCTAGACTTCCTGGCCGCCTCAAACCCTCAAGTACCTCGAAAGTCCTTGCCGACCCCCCTGGCTTACCGACGACGTCATGGAAACAGTGTTGCGGGCAACTCCTTCTGGGAAAGCCACTGGCGAAGATCAGATCTTTGGGGAATGCTTTCAAGAGCAATACCTGAAGTGAAAGACCCTCTCCAGTCCCTTTTCCGACTTGTTGTCATATACAACTGCGTTCCATCATCGTGGCTGGTGGCAAACGTGGCATTAGTGTTCAAGAATAAGGGCAATAATAGAGATGTCGCCAATTACCGTCCCATATCGCTCATCTCTGTTGTGCGCAAGCTTTTTGAAGCAGTCCTAAGACCAGTGCTGGATAAACGGATTCTCCCTTACCTCGACGTAACCCAAGGGGGGTTTCGGGCCCAACGTTCATTGCCTGGATCAAGTATTCAATCTGCATGAAATTATCCAACACAACCCCGGTATTAAGACGATGTACTTGGATATTAAGGCCGCATACGACACGTGGACCGTCGGCTTTTATGGTCCTTATTTGCAACGCTTCCTGCTCACCCACGTGTGCCGTGGGCAGGGGAAGCCTTTGACCTGGAAACTCACTCTTCCCTCGTCCTCTCCTCCGTTGTCTCTTTGATTATAATGTTGCTTTTCTTCTTGTGCTTGGCTCCAAATCCCCTCCTATCCCTGTCCGTCGTGGCCTCCTTCAGGGGACACGGCTTGCTCCCTCATTGTTTCTTTGGTTTATCAATTCTCTGCCCTCCCGTTTACGTTCCCTCCGTGATGTACCTTCCATTACTTGTGGCGGTTGCCGTATTAACTCTCTATTTTTAGCCGATGATACGACCATTCTTTCCACCACGACTGACGGACTCCAACGGTTGGCAGAGGAATGCTTTATGTGGGGACGAGAGGTTGGGATTGAGTATGCGCCGACGAAATCTGCGCTGGTGGTTACTGGGAATGATAGGGTGACTATGGGGGTTGTTATTGAACCAGTGGAGTCGGCGGTGTTCTTGGGAATGGTTATGACACCGGACGGAGTCGATGTTTCGGCCTCAATGAAGAAACGCGTGAAAAAGGCTACCTTACTCATCAACTACTTCCGCAGCAAAGGAATGAACGCCTGGGGATGGCGACCTTCTCTTTCTCTCTTTCTTTTTAAAGTGTTTATTAGACCGTTGGTTGAATATGGCTTAGCACTCCGACCACTCTCTCCAACTGAGATCCTACCCCTACAAAATATTCAAAACCTCGCCCTCCGCTCTATATTTTCTGTTGCTCGATCTACTAGTATTGCTTCACTCCACCTTCTTTGTAATTTGGTTCCCATGACGTCCCGCAACCACACTCTGAATTCTTCCTTCTTCTTTCGTCTCCACCAAAATAATGACGCTGGTAACTTGGCCGCACGCATTTATCGCCACTCCCTTCAACATGTTGTACCCTCTTCACTCGTTCGATGTACTTCTTCACCTACCTATCGTTACCGCAATCCCTTATGGCCGGCTGTTCTCCCTTTTTTGCAAAACCTTGTTTTTAACCTTCTACGAATTACTATTTCTACACCAGAAGTCGGTCGCGCTGCCAGTTCCTCCCCACGACTCCCTCCTACCTTCTTTGACAGCGCCCACACAAGAGCACTCCTACACCTCCGCATCTCTGGACCCCGCACATCCCAAGTCTTTCCTGTGCTTGCCAGAGGCCGCCGCCATCGTCTGCTTGCATCTGGCTCCACCCTCCATCGACATCAACTTAGAGCCTTGGTATGCTGGATGTTAGGCAGGGTATCATACCACCAACCCTGCCTTAACTGCGACGATAACACACCGGTAACCGCGAGCACACGGTCGAATGCACGGGAGCCAATGTTCTTCTCGCGGCCGCCTTCCCTCAACTTGATCCATCAATTCGCCGCGCTCCAGGCTCCACCATTATTGACTCGCTTTTGTCAAGTATTCGTTTCCCACCCAATGTAGATCGCCACCATCACACTCGCGTCGAGATTCGCATGTGCGTGGAAGCCATTGAACGTATACGATGGTGCTGCTTTGGACAACGGCCGTTTTGGGACTCGTCGGTTAACACAAGGGAACAAGAACTTCAACATATCCTTGACGAGGCAAGAGGTACGGTAGCAGCAATTTCGGCAAGAACACGACGACTTACGAGGGAGGCGCTGGAGGAACACTGGGTGCTGGCTCCTGAAGAGCCTCTTTGAGGCTTTATTTTTCTTGTTTCTTTCTCTTTCCTTTCTTATTCTTTCTTGTTTCTCTTTTCTTTCCTGAGTTTAATAAGTCCTTTCTTTCTACTGTGCTCATATCCTTTCTTCCTTTCTCGTTTCGCCTTACTCTTATTCTTTCATTCTCGTCTTATGTTTTACTCACGGTGTGGTTGCCGCGTCGGTTCTTCCTCTCTCTTTATGCTTTCTTCTTTTTAATGTTTTGTACGCGTCTTTGTGCCGTTTTACGCGTCTTATGCTTCTTTTTTTTTTTTTTTTTTTTTTTTTTTACGCGCTATCGCGCTTTTACACCATGTCGGAGTGCCGATTTATGTTTTTAACGCCTGTATTTTTGTTATCGAGAGCCCACCTTAGTCTTACAACACGTTTGACGGGTCAGGGACAATAAACCTTGATAAACTTAGGGTTAGGGAAAAAACTCTTTTGCACAAAAATCATCCAAAGTGCCAAAAGAACTGAAAACCAAAACATCGACGAAGCCATCAACCCCCATCTCCCATCATCCAGACCCCGATCTCTCATCCCCGTTGTCAGCCGCCGTTAACCAATTCCACCAGCTTGAGAAGCTAAGCTGGAAGAATTTGGATAAGGCTAGGCTGATCTGCCCTATCTGTGGTCAACAATCCGTCAAGTGGACAAACAAAGGCCCATCTGGAAGCCACGCCGCCACTGGAGCCCGCCGACTATCAATACGCTGCGACGGCACACTTACCAGACCGTGTGGGAGCTCTGGACGACTTGTAACCATACTGCAACAACAGCAAGACTCTGATTACCTCGACATAGGACATCAAATAGCTACGGCCCACCAACAGCTGGAAGTAATCTCCAAATCCGCATCAGCCTCCCTTCGACAACCTAAGAAAAGACCCATCGACTCCACACCCATCCCATCCATCAATACATACCCCCCAACCGCTTCCTCACACATCTCACCTACCCCGGCACCACCCAACCCACCTACGTATAATCCAGCAACCTCACCATCCCTCTCCACCCTAGCAGCTTCCACCCTGCCTACATCACCGAAACCCCCTGCAACCTCTTCCTCTACCCTCACGGCTCCTCCAACCCATACCTCCACCCATCCCGACAACAGACATCCCTCAACTCAATCCAGGCTTGCGGCTTTTTCTTTTCAATCACGTGACCTACCAACAATTTCGACCGGAAATTTAACAGAAGTAAACATGTCAACACCGTTGACAAAGAAGACCACTCCCAACACGGCCTCGGTATCCAGCTCCACCTCAGTATCCATCGAGGAAAGTCTTAAACAATATGCTAACATCATCTCTAGAATGGATGCCAGAATGGAGGACCTACTTTTAGAAGTGAAAGCGCTACGTGAAGATAATGCTCGTCTCCAGAAGAGACTCGACGACAAGGACGCCGAGATCCACCGCCTTAATCGCCAAGCTCTCAAACCCACCACGGCGTCTGCACCTGAGAAGATCCCCTCCACTGCCGACCCAGAAGATGAGAATACCATGGAGACCGAGGACGGGGAAGTTCTTGAAGAATTATCAGCTACAAAACTCGCAGCATTTAAAGCCGACCTTACTAAGACGGTGGTCGCCGAACTCATTGTGGCCATGAAGGAAGAAGGACTTGCCCGTCCATCATCAAGCACATATGCTCAGAGACCCCCACCACCAACGTTCTCGGTGAATTTCGACGTTAACGCACCCCGCCAAACTCCAGGCCCTCTTAGTTTCGCCGCTGCCGCCCGTCAAATTGCACGAGGAAATGCCACCCCGATCACGCGCCGCCAGAGTCGTATTCAGGAGCACTTACCCTCGCAGCACGGTCCCTGGAGTCACCAACCTCTATATGCGTGGCTACGTTCAGAGGGGACCAAGAGATACCTCATGGTCCGCAACGCTCTTATGGCCATCGGCATCGACTCCGGCATCATGGAAATGAGTTTTATAGGCCAATCCGTGGTACACCTCATGTGTGATTCAAGTAAAGCCGCGTTCATTGAGAAGAAACTGACCGACAAAGGCGTATTTCTCCCCGCCTTCGATCCACTGGAGGTTCCCAAACTCAACGTCGCCAGCAGCAAATCCCATGAAGAAAGAGAAAAAGAAGGCCGACTAAACTGCACCAAGAGACTGGGTGCCCTATACAGCCGGGGAGGGCAGCAGATTAAGCAGGCATGCTTAGAGGGCCTAAACGACACCTTAGCCGAGGAAATACGAATCCAAGCTCGACTTTACGCTGAAGAACGCCAGCGCCGTGACGCTGAGCTTATTTTCCGCCAGGCCGAATCCTCCTTTGAAAAAGGAGCGTCCTTTTGCATACCCCCGCAAAATCGCCCGCCGCCGTGTTGAAGGTCCACACCCCAGCAACCCCGCCAACAGCAATTCGTTTGAACAACTTTCTGACGACGACGACGCAATGGATGAGTCACATGTTGCTTCAGACACTAACACTCGTGTTAATGTCTGACGCCGGTGAACCTCATATCATGCGGCTTGGCTTCTGGAACGCCCAAGGATTAACAGGTAAAGCCGACTTACTCACTAACACATGTACCTCATTAGGAATTGACCTCATCGCCGTAGTCGAAACATGGTTATCCCCGACTGACGGAGTCCCTCTCAAGCGCGTCCTTGTTAACGGTACGGCTCCACCTCGCCCCCGACATGTGGACGGTAAGGCTACGGGACGGAAAGGACAATGGGGGTGCTTGTGGCATCACCTGGGGAATTGGAGATTGGAGCTGAGGTGTTGGGGGTTGATGCTGGAGGGAAATGGACTGCAATTAAGGTGGGAACTCTGGTTATTATTGTGGGGTACCTGCCTCCTATGGCAGGTCAAGGGGCAGTGGCGAGAACGATGCTTGAGGATTTTGATGAGTTTCGTGAAAACATTGGCCAACAATACCCAGCATCCCCAATGATTGTGGTAGGGGACTTCAACGCAAGAATGGGGGCCTTAACGGGGGACGGGAATGTGGTTGGGGATAACAATAGGAGAGTTTGGATGCAAAACTGGATGGAGGACCCTGAATGGACGAGATTGGAGCCGTCCCGAGGAAAATGGACTACTCATGCACGCAACGGCCACGGCATCACGGATTTCGTGTTCTTAAACACTGCCGCACTCCCCATCGCACCTGACCTGGTAGTGCATGAGGCATCCACTATGGGGAGTGATCACTCGTTGCTCACGATAGACATCCCGCTGCCAACGCCGTTTTGGAAGCCTCCTTTCTCAAGAATTAACATTAGTAAGTTGGAGGCGGATGATTGTTACAGTTCCGGGAACGACTGATGGAGGGACGGAATGAGCTGATGACAACACTAGGACTGCTGGAGGTTAGAGCTGCAGGGTACAGGGTCACAAATAGAATGGTAGAATGGGATGTTCGGCAAGAGATCATTAACGAGGCATCAAATGCCGTAACTGGATGGATTTTGGGGGCTGCTGAAAACTCTGTTGGTAGATTCCGGTACAAAGGCGGCACCCCTCACTCTGGATTCGACACACCCCACCTTGCCGCCCTCCGCCAGATCGCCAACACAGCCCACCAAGCGTTTATCGAGTCTCCTCCCAACCTTAAGGCCATCCGGTGGCGGTATAGAGTGGAAGCCAACCGTATCTATAGAGCTGCCGCACGCCTCCAAAAAAACCCGAATATATCGTCAAGGCTCTGATGCAATACTCGCCAAACCTCAAGTCGCCGCTAAGGTCCTTTCCTGCCAACTCACCCGTCACCAAAGATCCC
>JAHLKC010000338.1:0-11872 GCA_025449115.1 Chytridium lagenaria
GGCATCGACGGATGGGTCACATCTCGATGAAGGCGGTGAAGAAGCTTGAAAAATCGGCAACGGGTGTACGCATCACGTTGTATAACGACGACGACGACGTGCTGTGCAAGGGATGCATTGAGGGGAAGCTTACGCGCTCCTCTCACCCGGAGAGAGTTGAGAAGGACTACAAAGTCTTGGAACGCGTTCACGTGGATTTGGCGGGACCCATGAAGCGGAAGAGCTTGGGAGGGTCGCGTTACTTCATGGTGGTTGTGGACGCGTCAACGGGTTACTGCAACACGTACATGCTCAAGGAAAAGAAGCAAGCGGTTCAGTACATCAAGCAGTACAAGAGAGAGGCCGAGGCACTCACAGGTCGACGGATTGACGCGTTGAGATACTCGGAAAGGAACCCTGAGGAGATGGAACGACTTCGAGAAAAGCCGCATCTCCTGGAGATTGTTGCAGATAACGGTGGGGAATTTAAGAACAAGCAGCTGGAGGCATGGTGCCTGGAGGAAGGCATCAAGCTCACGTTCACCATGCCCTACACGCCTCAGCAGAACGGTGTCGCGGAAAGAATGAATCGGTCGCTCATTGAGAAGGCAAAGTGCATGCTTAGCGACGCGAGTCTTGACGACAAATTCTGGGGAGAGGCCGTTACGTGTGCCACGTACTTGTACAATCGATCTCCTCGTAAGGATGGGATTTCACCTCTGGAAGGCTTCACGGGAAGGAAGCCTAACCTGAAACGCGTTCGAATCTTCGGTTGCGCATGTTACGCGCACGTCCCAAAGGAACGACGGAAGAAGATGGAGAAGAACGCTCGCAAATGCATTTTCTTGGGATATGAGGCAATGGGATATCGCCTTTATGACCCAGTCACGAAGAAAGTAGTGCGCAGCAAGACTGTTGTGTTTGACGAGTTGAACACTGGAGTGTGGGAAGGACACGACGCAGACGTGTCCACCTGGAAGGTACACAGGAAGCTGCTGGACAAGGTGGGAAGCGATTCAGGGAGTTGGGGGAGCGATGAAGACTCCGAGGATTCCGAAGATGAGTCATTGAGCTCTGAGGATGATGGAGATAACGCGTCACAGGTCAGTGAAGACAGCGAAGCGTTGGAGGATGATGTCGAGGATGCTCAGGAAGAGAACGACGCGTCAGAAGAGTTCGAAGACGCGCCAACCTCGCCAAGAAGGACTCCTCAACGCGCTACACGCAGCGTTTCACGTCTCCCGGTACCAGCAACACCACCAGCAGAGGAAGGCACTCGTCGTTATTCCCTGAGAGAGAGGAGGCCAGCAAACGCAGAATGGTTTAAGGCTCAAGTGCCAGGAAAGCGTGCTCCTGCTCCACGTAAGCCTGCAGCACACACTGTTACCGTGATGAGTGACGAGGACGTGACAGATCCTGTTGGTTTCATCTTTCTAGTTTGTTTTACTTACTCACATTTATGTTACTAAGTCATTTGTGCCCCCGCATTCATTCTAGCCTTCATTAATTCGGAGTTTAAATTCTTTATTTGTTTTGCTGCTCATACCATTTGAGTCAGCGTTAATCCCCGCATGTTTTGCCTCCTACAACTGTATCCGTGACAATGAGAGATGGACGGTCAGAAGACCTTATGGCGAGGTGTGCCACCCTCAACTTACCTGTATTGTTGTGAAGAAGGTTCTTAATAATAAGTTAGTTGTCATCAGTATTAATTAGTCGTCACCTCTGGAGACCTCGTTCACCAGTTCATTATACATAATTAGTTTATTAAGTTTATTACTATATTACAAAGAGCCCCGTAAACACCCTACAAGTGGTAGCACTTCATCTGGTTGGAAGAAGGAGTGAACGATCCATTTGAGGACTAAGGAGTAGAGAACAGTAGAGAAGAGTGTGAGCATCGCAAGAAAGAAAGAATCAGTCCCAAGTCACCAAAGAAAGTAACCAGTCAACACGAGAAGATGACGAAAGAAAAGGACGACAAACCTGTGATGTTCGATGGCACACAGTTCCACATCTGGAAGTACCGCATGGTCGGGTACCTCAAAGGCAAGGGCCTTTGGAAGATTGTGATAAGGGCTGGACGCCCTATGCAGTCGTTGACACGCCTACAAACGCCGAGAAGAAAACTAGGTTAGAAGAGGAAGACCTGGATATGAAAGCAAAAGCGAGAATTGAATCAAGAGTGCATGATATCATCTTACCGCTAATCCAGGATGAAATAACGGCGAAAGCAACTTGGGATAAAATTGTTGAGACCTATGAGAGAAAGGCTCAGACAAACAGAAACGCGATTAGAAGAAAGCTCACCAACTTGAAGATGAAAGAAGAGGACGACTTGAAGACTTACATTGCAGAGATCTCGTCAACAATCCAGCAACTAAAGGCTGCGGGGGAGGACACTGGAACCCCGCAGCACATCTCTATCCTTCTGACCACCCTACCAGAAGCGTATGATATTATCGTAAATCTCCTCGAGAACGACGCCAAAGCAGAGACCGATTATGCCTATGTGGTGGGAAAACTGTTAGATCATGAAACGAAAATTAAAGAAAGAAAGAAGGAAACAGAGGACAGTGAAGGTGCTCAAGCGCATGCTGCAGGGAGACATAACAATCAGCAACGGCAACGCGGAGGTGAAGACCGCGAATGTTTCAATTGTGGTCGAAGAGGACACCTGGCTAGAGATTGCTGGGGTGCTAGACGAAACATCGAAAATAGATACGATGGAAACAACGAACCTCAAGCTCAACCAGCAGCAGCTGGAAGAGGTCATTTCCGTGGACGAGGACGTGGTGGATTCCGTGGTCGTGGAGGCCGCGGAAGAGGTGGTCGAGGCCGTGGTGGTTGGAACCGTGGCCCTAATGCAAACGTAGCGAATCAGAACAACAATCAAAACAACAACAACAACGGAGGGAATCCAGTAGTGTTCGTTGCCGCAGTGCCAACAGTCAACATTACTGGGGATGGCATGCTGCAAGCGAGAGACACTAGATGGATGTTAGATTCAGGAGCTACTCACCATATGACGTTTCAACGCAACATCCTGTCAAACTACCGATCCATTCAGTGCAACATCAGCACGGCGGACAGCCAGAGCGAGCTGGAATCGAAAGGGGTCGGAGACTGTGAAGTAAAGATTAGAATTGGGGGAAGAACAGGAACGCTAATACTGAAGAATGTGTTATATGTACCGAACATCGGACGGAACCTTATCTCGCTTGGGATGGCGAGGAAGAAAGAACTGGACATCTTTCCAAAAGATGATGGCTATGATCTGAAACCGAAGAAAGGACCATCAGCACAAGCGCTAGCAACTTTCACATACAGCAGCAAGGAAAACCTCATTTACCTTGATCAAGCGTCGGAGCCTAAACCCAGCACCTCCGTTGCAAAGGCTGGGAAGCCACTATCGCCACATCAGTGGCACCTGAGGATGGGTCATCTAGGAAAGAAGAGTGTGAAGAAGTTAGTGAGGTTGCAAAGGGAGTCAACATGACAGATGAAGAGGACACTCACCTTTGCGAAGGGTGTGTTGATGGAAAGATGACAAGAGTTTCATTCCCTGACAAACCGACGAATTCAAAGCAAAAGAACCGCTTGAAGATCATGTCGATATTGTGGGTCCTATGAAGAACACATCAAACGGCGGCGCTCGTTACTTTTTAACGATTGTGGACAGCGCCACAAATTACGTGACGGTCTATTTATGCAAGAAGAAAAACGAATCAGTCAAGTACATCAAGGGCTACAAAGAAGAAGCAGAAAAACGCATTAAACAAAAACTAAAAGAGATTGTGGCGGACAACGGTGGGGAGTTCAACAATAAGGCAATGAAGGATTGGTGTTTGGAGCATGGAATTCGACTCACCTTTACCATGCCATACACACCGCAACAGAACGGTGTTGCTGAGAGGATGAACCGGAACCTTAACGAGCGTTCTAAAAGTATGTTAAGCTCGTCAAAACTTGAAACGCGTTTTTGGGGAGAAGCTGTAATGGCGGCGGCTTACCTCATTAACCGATCTCCTACCGCACCAACGAAGAAGACGCGACACCACTTGAGAAATTCGCCGGGGTCAAGCCTGACCTCTCGAGGTTGCGTGTTTGGGGTGCCTCGCTCTTGTCTTGATCCCAAAGCAGCAAAGAAAGAAAGGTGACTTTAACGCTCGCCGCTGCGTGCTTGTGGGATATGAACCGCTTGGATACCGCTGTGGGACCTGCAAGAAAATAAGCTGGTTAGAAGCAAGTCTGTCATTTTTGACGAAGGAGTTTTTGGGGCGGAAGAGAAGAAAGGAGACGAGAAGTTTGAAGGAGATGTATCAGAATGGAAGAGTGATTTGGACTTACCAGATTACAACACGGATTCATCAAGTTCTGGTGGAAGCGAGGGCGAAACTGCTGTGGATGATAACTCCGATGAAGAGGAAGATGATAATGTTAGTTATCACACACCGGATCGTGAAGACTACAACGAAGAAGATAGAGAAGAACCTCGCTCACCTACGGTTCGTCGTTCAGGTGGAAGAAGGGTACCAAATTTCCGTGAAGACCTGGATGAACCGTATGAAACATCCCTTCGAAGGTCAACAAGGAACAAGAAGAAACCTGGAGAGTTTTGGACGGTTAAGCCATCCGCCAACACCGCATCATGGGAAGAAGAAGATGATGAGCCAAAAACTTACTTAGAAGCGATGCAGAGGAAGGAGAAGGATGAATGGAGAAAAGCGATGGAAGAGGAGATGAAGAGCTTGGTCGAGATGGGGACTTGGAGGCTGGTGCCCCGACCAAAAGATAAGAAGATTATCAAATCTGGATGGGTGTACAAAACAAAACGTGATGAGTTGGGAAATTTGGACAAACGCAAGCCGCTTCGTTGCAAAAGGATATTCGCAGAAACAAGGTCTTGATTACGATGAGAAGTTTGCACCCGTTATTAAGCAAGCCACGTTAAGAGTCATGCTGGCGATTGCCTGTCAAGAGGACATGGAGATTAGGCAATACGATGTTAAGACGCGTTTTTAAACGGCAAGCTAGAAGATCACGAGATCTATATCGAGCAACCTGAAGGATTCGTTGTTGAAGGGAAAGAAGACTGGGTTTGCTTGTGTATGAAGAGTCTCTACGGCTTGGTTCAAGCACCGATGTGTTTCAATAACGACCTGAACACATTCCAAGTCGATGAGGAGCGTTTCACGAGGTCAGCAGCAGACCCGTGTCTCTACTACAAGAGGAACGGCAAGGACCTTACCATGAAAGGGGTCTATGTCGACGATATCATTGAAGCGTCAACAAGCAAGGAGGAACTGGACAGATCGGAGAAAAGATTTATGAGACGTTACCGTGGAACTCGAGCTGCAAGTTTTCGATACGTGTTGGGCTGGCAGTGCCGCTATGATCGTGTGAAAGGGAAGATTGTGGTGTTCCAGCAGAGATACATCGAAACGATGGGTCATAAGCTGGAATTACCGAAAACCCTTTTACATTACACGCCAATGGACGCCGTCAAAAAGCTGTTGAAGACGATGGAAGGCGAGATAACTAAAACGAACGAGAAGGGACAAGGATACCGACAGTACACCGGATCCTTGATGCATGCTATGATTGGAACGCGACCAGATATCGCGTTTGCACTGGGAATGGCGGCTAGATTTCAAGAAAATCCTTACCCAGCACATTGGGACGCGCTTTACCGCACTTGTGGATATCTTCAGCAGACGAAGCAGCTGGGGATTCAATACTCACGTCGAGAGAAACTGGAGTTGGTGGGTTATGCCGATGCCGACATGGGGACGGACCCTGCGGACATGAAGTCTACTAGTGGATTTGTGATTACTTTGAATGGGGGAGCTGTTGTGTGGGGAACTAAGAAGCAAGCGACAACGGCTCAGTCTACTGCCGAAGCTGAATATGTCTCTTTGAGTGAGGCATCATCACATATGATTTGGGTTAGTCAGCTTCTGGGGGAGCTAGGATACTCGTTTAACGACGCACCAGTCATTTATGGCGACAACACGACGGCAAACGCGCTAGCCAGCACACCAATCATATCACAGAGTTCTCGTCATGTGGACCGAAGGTTTCACGTCATCAGAGACAGAGTTAACGCGAAGATACGCGTTGAATACCTTAACACGAAGTTACAACCTGCGGATTTGTTTACGAAAGCATTACCGCGAACTCAGTTTGAAGAATTACGCGCCAAGTTTGGAATGGTTAAAGTGGAGTAAAACTGCACGTCTCGAAAGCTGAGGGGGAGAATGTTGGGTTTCATCTTTCTAGTTTGTTTTACTTACTCACATTTATGTTACTAAGTCATTTGTGCCCCCGCATTCATTCTAGCCTTCATTAATTCGGAGGATAAATACCGGGGTGAAAACCGACGACTAGTAATAAAATTTCGTCGAATTTCAAATTATACCGTCGTATACGTACGTTGATCAATTTCAATACCGTTGCACAGAGAAAATTGACAATGCTTTTTCCGACAACGTTTACTACCGTATACGTTGGTACGTTGTGCTTTTTCTATTTTTCAAAACGAGCGTCGCACCAAAAAATAAATCGGTCACCAAAGGTATGTCACCGCATACGTTGGTATGCGTTGCCGTGATGGCATGCCTTCTTGCCATTTCCGATACCAAGAGCAATGCTATTCACACCACCTTTGTACATATGATACATAAACGTATACCCTACAGCTCCTATTAATATCGCTGCAATATCGGGCTTCCCCAAGTCCCTGCAGCACTTGATGGAATCACACCGTAGAGGCCAACACATGAATTTACCAAAAATGAGCGTCGCACCAAAATATAAATCGGTCACCAAAGGTATGTCACCGCATACGTTGGTATGCGTTGCCGTGATGGCATGCCTTCTTGCATTTCCGATACCAAGAGCAATGCCATTCACACCACCTTTGTACATATGATACATAAACGTATACCCTACAGCTCCTATGAATATCGCTGCAATATCGGGCTTCCCCAAGTCCCTGCAGCACTTGATGGAATCACACCGTAGAGGCCAACACGTGAATTTACCAAAAATGAGCGTCGCACCAAAATATAAATCGGTCACCAAAGGTATGTCACCGCATACGTTGGTATGCGTTGCCGTGATGGCATGCCTTCTTGACATTTCCGATACCAAGAGCATGATACATAAACGTATACCCTACAGCTCCTAGGGTTTTTATTAAACAAATTCTAAAGTATCAACGTCGGGATGTGAATTTCTTTAAAAACGCCTCGCTCCCTTTCTTCTCCAACTCTTTCATCCTATTTGCCATACAAATATACGTAAAATTGTCATTATTGCATGCCCTTCAGTCATGTACGAGACCATCTGTCGTAGAACTCCCATGTTATGGTTGGCTGACTCTGTGTAGCTGGTATTAAGGTCTCCAACCCGCTCGTGCTGTCTGTAGTGTTTGGCGTGGGATGCAGCAGAGCAACCTTTGTGGGCATTGGAGTGAAAGTCGTCAATGATAAAGCGGCAATTCTTGAAGAACTCGTATTCCCGTAGCGTACAATAGTCAGCTGCATGGCAGTTGTTATCGCCAACGCATATTGATGGGCATATTTCAAACCTACATTAATTAGATCGTAATATTCGTTGCCTCCCACCTTGTAAAGAGAGTTGAGAAAACATCATTAATACTTTCAGATTTGGGAAAGAAATGGAAACCAATATAAAAACGATGACGACATAGAAAGACCATAGCTCCAGCCGTCATTGATTTCGCTTTCCTTTGCCTGTCATAATACTTTGGGCAAATATCATATTCCTTGGTCCTTTTTTCTGTAACTGAAGGTAGGTTGTCTGCAGGACCTAAGTTCAAGTATCTTGGACGTCGCCGTATCTCAGGTAAAAAGTAGAATGATCCTGTCTAATAAGAATTAGTTATGACAAGAAACAAATTTGCCGTAAAAAGTTATGAAGGGCGGCATATAATGGTATGCGGTGGTTTGCGTATACATACGCTTACATTCCTACGTATACTTTGTAGGTTATACATTCAGAAGTGTAGGTCGCCGCATATTTATTTTGTACATTACCTTTTGCCAATTCTTGTTTACGAGATCTCCATGTTCCGTTGTCAAAACTTCTGCTACAGGGTGACGGCTATGCTGGTTTTCAACCGAATCCCTCCTTTCCCGTAACCATCGTGCAACGTGGATGAATTGTTTCGGTAAAGAAGTATCGTTGCCGACAACTATAACTTGAAACAGAATGTTACCAATTGAGGGTACATTCTGGCGAAGATTGTCAACGAGTTTCAGCTTTCGTGGTGTGCTCAGGTCATGCCAGTTTTCGAGCTCGAGGAGGTAGTGGTATCCCGTGGGCAATATGATCGTAACAACCGACTGTTCACAAAATATCTTTTATCGTGTTAATGTGAGATTATAAGATAACCTCACCAAGAGGCATGAATGCGTCGCTTATATAGACGTCGTGCCCTTATTCTTATTTTGTTGTTCCCGTTCCATTCTTTTCCCTCTCGGGGTTTTTCATAGTTTTTCCCCATAGATACGAGAGAGGTTTTTATAGAAGGAAGGGCGGTCGACGTGGTATGCCAACTTATGACATGCTACCACGTTGGTCGAGATGCCTGTTGTTGTTATTTGATTCCCCTTTATGTATTGTTTTATTATTTGTAGAAAGTTGAATAGATTTACGTACACCTCTTCAGTCCTGGATTAAGCCCTTTGCACATTCAGGCCAGCCCCTGGTGGGCTGTGCTATCCTCTTTCCCTTTTTATTCACTATCGTGTGTTGAGTTGTACTAGCGGGTGCTCTGGTTAGCACGCCGCCGAGGGAGACTGCGATCCGAACCAAGACATTGTCTAAGAAGGTATGAGCCATGGGAATACGCCTCAAGGGCATGATTCCTTCGAAGGTTTGGTCAGTATAACTACCTCTGTTCTATTCTCGATGGCTATGACAGGCTATCTAGTTGCCTGTGAGTGGGAGAGCGGCATGAGCAGGGCCCTAGGTAGATGAGATTGAGATAGAACATGTTAAAACGGCTTATTGCGGCGAATATGAGGCCTGGTACACTCCTTGGAGCGGGATGGAATCCCTTCTCGTAGACCCCTTTCCCCTAGTCACTTTAGATCTAGTCTCTAGGCATTTCCCTTCCTTTTTTCCCTTTATTATTAACGATTAGAACGAAAACCACAGCAACTTAAATCCCCGCTGTCACTAAAGGCAGAATAGGGCTTGACTCTTGATATAGGAGTACTTCCTAGACTCTAGTCTCGTCACCTATTATGTGGTTCTCTACCTCTGTATGCCGGGGCTTAGCAGAGGGGGCCATAGAGAGAACTTCACAGATGGGGGCCCAACCTTAACATGGTGGTTTTTATTTCTTTTCGATCTCTTTCATTTTATTAATAACTCTTTTATATTTTTACATCATCATGTTGCCACGGTTCCCCTCTTTCGAACGACATATTGATCGTCGAATTCGCGTGCACGGCTGCGGCGAGATCGCAAGTCGGGTCTCTGGGGTCCTCCAACCATACCCCCCGCACATGCACCAACCTGTCAAAATTTGTGCCATTTGTGCCGCTGACAATTTTGGCACAGGTAAGAGGCTACTTTACTTTCTATACCTCATTCTGTGCCCCTGGATCTGAAAACCTCGAAGCCCCTGGTGGGCCTAGACGTGAATAAGGTTCAGTTTATGACTCTGTGTAATGCAGGGCTGACTAGAGGTCTGTAATGGACCTCTGACCACCTTTACAGAAACTTTCGAGTTTTTGTTTTTCAGAGATCTGTGGCGTCAAGTCACGGAAACTCTTTCAGAAGTCTTAAAAAGCTTCTTAGAAACCCTTTGAAGGGTATTTTAACTATTATCTAAGCTAGAATCGAAACTTTATTCGACTTTATTTTTCGATTATTTATATTTTTTCAATTTTGTCGATGAGTTCCGGCTCAACGACGTTGAAAATTAAGATCCTGGTAGATCTATTATCCATCCATCAATGGTAAAAGTTCGTTCGCGCTAGTAATTTTTTAGACGATTATATCTCCAAAACTGTGTTCTTTATTGCAAATGAACTTAGACTTTTTCCCAGCAAATATCCATTGTTACACAAAATTCTTACTTAATGTTAGACCCCAGGGTCCAACCTGAGGGCCTGTATTCCTGTGATCTCGAACGGGACTTCCTCCCGACGGTGGGATCCTAGATATTCCAAGGTACTTTGGTATGATATTATGATATATCTTTTCAAAATTGTTTTAGACATCGTTTTCGACTTTATATGAGGTTTATCAATTCGTCGCATCTTTGAATTACGATTCCGACGCCAATTCAAAAGTTTCCTTAATAAACTTCTACAAATAATTCAAAACTTAGAAACTATCTAGAATTCTTTAAAGTTTTCTTTATTTGATCAAGATTTGGCGACGATATCCTCGCTTTTCAAAAATACCACTTTTTTACGTTCTATCGACTTGATTTTTTCACGGTTTAAGCGAATTTAAACAACGATCATTTTTATATATGTCTCGTTGTTCTCCGATGTGTCGTTCCGAAGTTATCGAATTTCGAAGACTCGTGTCGGATCACTTCGAGAACGAATCTTCACAAAAACATTAATTAAATTAAAAGAATTGTCAAATACAAAAATATTGTGGATCCAAACACCGCAACCATCCTCCGCATCAAACAGGCACAGAGAAAAGTGAGTGTTCACCATCCCTTGGAAGTACTTTTTCTCGTTATTTTGCTCTATTATCCTCCCATCACACCCTTGGACAGAGTTGGTGTAAGGCCAGCCGGACTTGGGCACTGTAATAGTGTCCTAACATCCACCCTTCCCTTTCGTTTTGCAGTGCAAAACATAGAGTACTTCGACGTACCCCCGCCTCCACCAGGCCAACCCAGGACTCCTAAGAAGAGTACCTTTCGTGCAGATCGCCTTACCTACAAAGAAAAACAGCTTATCCAAGAAAAAGTGTCTGCTGCTAAAGTTGGACGGGAGGTTTTCTGGACGACTGGAGACTATCCTAAGAGTCCCTATAACAGCAAGGTGTTCACGGCTTTGTCCCTTACCAACGGTTTCGAAACCAAAGACCCGAGCCAGTGGGCTTTCTTGTCGGCTGAGGAACACGCCTCTCGTGGTCTCCCCCTTGCTGAGGACGCTCTCCCCAAGCACTGTCGCGACTACAACGCGGCCCTGGAGTCCTTGAAGAAACAGGACGAATTTAACGACCTTTGGAAGGAAGTTGTTGAGCATTGCCGCGTCGAAGCATTGAAGAGGAGGAAAGAAATCACCCCCCAACTTGCTAAAGCCGCCTCCAAGCTTCAGCACGCGTCCCAACTCGGCAACATTGAAGCTGAAGTCGTCCCTGCCGCGGCAGAACCCTCGTTTTCCTCCAAGCGCCGCCGTGGTGACGAAATTATTGATATTGCTGTCATCTCTGTTAGTGACAGCCTTTTGGAGAAGGATTACTTACCTCTCCTCCCTACCACGGTCATTGGCAACAACTGGGTGTTCTTGGTGGGACCTCTTAAGAAGCAATACGTTCTTGGACTTTTAGGTTCCATTTCTGACCGCCTCCGCCTCTACTTGGACGTTAGTAATTTGGGCTACTCTCAACGTGCACCTACTTCCGAGCTCATCCCTCAGCTTAATAGTGTCTACCGTCGTTATATTTCCATCCGCGAGAGTATTTTCTACGCTGTTAGAGGTTGGGAGAAGGATATTCTTACCTTTCTTGGTTCTGAACCCTACCCATTGAAGCCGATTGGAGAACTCGTTCTCCTTCCTGACGAAACGTTGAAGGCCGCTTCCATCGCAGTGTTCCAAGCTCGTCGTACGGTTTCGACTACTGAAGCTCAGATTCAGAGCTCTCGACCTCCAGTCACTGTATC
>JAHLKC010000339.1:0-11769 GCA_025449115.1 Chytridium lagenaria
GGTTAGACACAAGTCCCCAAAGGCTTCTTGCAAATGTAAGTTTGCTAAACTTCAAAATTAATAGCTAAGCTATATACTGAATCAGGACCACCGATGATGATGAAGTCAGGATCCTATGATGAATGTCTCTGAGCTTGTGCTGATGGTCATTGTGATCATAAAGAATGAAGGATATACCTCTGGTGATATCTTTCTTTAATGCTGACGGCTTTATTGAGCAGTTGTTTATCTGGGTAACAAAGTTACGTTTTGAGTTAAGTTACTTGAAGAGTCTGCAATTTTTGACATAAAGACTTTACAGCTTGTGGACTTTCACAAGAAAACAAATCAGGAGGCATTTCAATGATGAATCTGTAATGATTTTTGCTTACACTCAATGGTTTATGTGATATCTTCATGAAATGATTATATTAATGTCATGCTTACAGCTGACAATGTTGCTTGCATTTGCATGTCAACTTCATATGGCTTACAAACGTAAGATTACACCTTGTTGTATAATACATAGTTATTACAAAAATGCCATGCTTACGGAGCTCAACTTGAACCTGGGCCATTCACAGAGACGGCTTCCGCTATTTACAGAAACTGATTCTTTTATGGACTTCATTGTCCTTACACTGCTGCTTAGTATTGGTCAATTTTGCGATATTGTTGTTTTATTGCCTATGTTAACAAAGCTTAATGCCTCATGCATGTTACAACATGTTCATGCAAATATAAAACGGCTACGCCATTATTTGTTGGAGACAATTTGCATGTGGTTCCTCACCCTCTCACCCTTCTGTGGATATATGTGTGCTTGCATTAAAGAGTGGGTGAATTATTGGAAAGTCATATTTTTGTTTGAGAATCTGAGTCAGCTTATTGCTATCTGCCGAGAATGTGCATATTGATCTTTGACTACCAACATTAATGCTTAACGCGCAATAAGCAAGAACAAGTTTGAATATGTATACAGATCACTTGAACTTCCTAAAGAAGTTTCTTAGATGATTTATTACAAGAATTTAGTGCAAGTTCTGACAGTTTCCTTTCTAACGTAAAGCGCAATACGTGACAATATGATCTGAGGAGTGAGCATAGATTCAAGTACATTGATCATCATTCTTTGATGCTTTGACGTATTATACGTGATAAAGCACAATTGTTAAAGATTGTGACAGTTGCTATAACTATCTCTGTCAATACAGTAGTCTTATACAGACTTGAGAAGAAGTTGAGACTTTAGTCCATAGGATCTTAGACACAGCACGCTTGCTGTTGATGGTAATTATTCCAAGAAGAAGAGGAAAAGCAGTCAAGAAAGCCCATTGATGAGTACCTTGCTAATGAGTGTCTGAAGATATGAGATTATGCTGATGAGCTACCTGCATTGGATGCCTTCCAAAAATACGATAAATCGAAATTTGTGACAGTGGAACAAATCGGTTTGTGCCGGCAATCCAAATGAATTTGTACCAAGTACATTTGAAAAGGTTGCCACAAAAATAAATAAATACTTGAATTAGAAAACATTTAGTTATAACCCCGTTTTACATGTCTTCATGCATGTACTTCATACTCGTACTAGCCTATCTTCAAGAGAGGCTAAGAATGACTCAACTGGCAGCGCTGCTGCTCGAGAGGAAACGGATGACCATTAGGAATAGGCATTATATTATATCACCGTAAATGCTTTTATAAAACCTTTGTTCAAATCCATGTAGATCTCTTCCACCAGCAAGTCAGAGTCCTATTCTGACTATTTTACGGGATGGTGATGATGGAACATTTGCATCCGTCATGGGGTTGAATAGGAGTGGGTTTACCAATCTTCTGGCTTATTTTTCACCTGAGTTTGAGGTGCGATCTGGCCCCGGGCTTTGTGGAAGGCCAACTAGGTACTTTATGTTCGCTCCACCATCTTTTAAATTGTTATTACTTAATAAAGCGTCTATTGCATTTTTATTGCACACAAGCTGAAAAAAACCCTGTTTGAGCTCTTCTGCATTCCACCTGCTACCCTCTCCAGGACGCTTCGAAAGGCGGAGATGAGCCTCAGTTTGGCACTTCGAAAGGTAAAAGGCGCTAGGATAGAATGGCCATCTTTGTCACAACAAAGAAGTTGGGCCATTGCGGTGGAACAACACGAGCCCTTAGTGCGTAAGAAATGGGGTTTGTTGACGGGAAGAACCTTCGCGTACAAGAGCCATCGCAGGCAGATTTACAAAATGCTTACTATAATGGCTGGCTACATTCTGTTTTGGTCACAGGGATCATTCTTCTTGGCGCGGATGGCTGCATAGCGTGGGTCAAGCATAATTGTCCTGGGTCTTGGAACGACGGATATATGAGCCGGTATTATTAGTGTTTTACGTGTTCTATTAACTTTAAATAAGAGACATGCAGGCAAAGTTGATGGATTCAAGGTTGAACTTGATGGATCACGCATTTTGGCAGACTCAGCTTTCCCTATCTCTGGAGCGTTGAGTAATCGAATTGTGACGCCTCTTAAGGAAGGCAACTTAGAACGGGTTCTCCCTGCGAGCTTAAGGCCAGCAGTACAAGCGCAGAGCGACACCATAACATCCATTAGACAAGCAGCTGAATGGGGGATGCAGGCTGTGCCGAAGGTTTGGCGGCGTCTTAAAGTTCCTCTACCATTTGATCCCTCCCTTTAAGGTGTTCGGCTGATGAATTGTTTTCGGCTTTATAATTACCGTGTTAGAAGTCTTGGTGTTGTGCCTTAGTCCCAAACACATCGCCACTAGCCTTCATTATGCCTCCAACAATAGTAGCCAAATTCATCATGTCTTCCCTCCACCTTTCTGCAGCTTCTCGTCTCTCCTTCCTCTCTTCTTCACGTTCCATCCTTCTCTCTTCCTCCCTTTCCCTTCTCTCTTCTTCACGTTCTCTCCTTTCTTAATCCTCCTTTCCTCTCGAACTCTTTCCCTCTTGCTTCCCTTGCCATTTGCACCATCATAAAATCCTTCAAACCAGACCCGCTTTCTCCTTGTATGCTAGCCAACCTCGTAATTGCTTGGTCGACATTTCGGCGTTTTCAAGCGGATTCCGAAAAAGGCACAAAATCCGAACCGTCTGACGTTGAGACTCTCGATCGTTTTGTTGGAGGGCTTCAAATTAAGTCAGCAACGCGAGACCCTCCTTGCACTATTTTTGCGATAGGTACCTTATTTGAGGCAAACTTTGATGACGATCCTGCGGAGAATGGAGCCAATGAAGATCCTGCAGAGGATACAGTTGACAAAGAACTGGCCACACCTATCACGTTGCCATATGTGGTACCCGTGTCTGTCTGTTGAATACTTGTTGTTCACGGGGCTCAATTAAAAAAATTCAACGCACTTTTGCTCGAACAACGTTCTTATTTTATTTCGACTCAACACACGAGTCTTTAAATACTCAAACAAAACGAACAAGTAAAGAGGAAAGACAACACAAAGGTAAACTATCGGAGACGTGTACACTCACACATTTAATTCCCAACACAACGGTAAACAAATCAGAAAGCCTTGACGGGAACAAAGGGAATAAAGGCTAGAAGGGAATGCCCAATCACAAACAGGTAGAGTCATAATTAAACTGGCATAAAGAAAATAAACCAATCAAGGAAGGTAAATCAAAGTGGGAAATTGAAATGAGTCCAGAGAGTGAAGTAGAAGTCCAGTGAGCGCGTTCGCGCTCAACTCTAACAACGCGTAAATTCCAGAGCACTCTAGTGTTCCGCCCAACGCCGCGGACTAATGGTGCAAGTGATCCTGATGCGTCCTCGTGAGTCAAGTGAGCGAAACCCAACATGTCACGCTTTGTGATATTGGTAACAACATCTAAACATCAACGCAAATAGTCACGTTGTGTACTATACCCAGCAGGTGTTCTAACGCGTGACTGCCTCTTCCTGATCAGGACACGCGTGCACCAGGTCGTCAACATAGACAACCAGTAACGATAACCTCTCGCCGTTGCGTCGGTAGTAAAGACAGGGATCCGAGAGCGAACGTGTGAAGCCTATCGAGATGAGAAACTCATCCAACACCTCTTTCCATCCAAGAGGTGATTGCTTCAAACCATACAAGGTCTTCAAGAGAAGACAAACCCAGTCTTCCTTCCCAACAATCACAAAACCCTCTGGTTGCTCGATGTATATCTCCTCCTTGAGATTGCCGTTGAGAAACGCCGTCTTGACGTCGTATTCTCTTCCTGAGCATCCTCGACACCATCCTCCAACGCTTCGCTGTCTTCACTGACTTGTGATGCGTTATCTCCATCATCCTCAGAGCTTAATGACTCATCTTCGGAATCCTCGGAGTCTTCATCGCTCCCCCAACTCCCTGAATCGCTTCCCACCTTGTCCAGCAGCTTCCTGTGTACCTTCCAGGTGGACACGTCTGCGTCGTGTCCTTCCACACTCCAGTGTTCAACTCGTCAAACACAACAGTCTTGCTGCGCACTACTTTCTTCGTGACTGGGTCATAAAGGCAATATCCCATTGCCTCATATCCCAAGAAAATGCATTTGCGCGCGTTCTTCTCCATCTTCTTCCGTCGTTCCTTTGGGACGTGCGCGTAACATGCGCAACCGAAGATTCGAACGCGTTCCAGGTTAGGCTTCCTTCCCGTGAAGCCTTCCAGAGGTGAAACCCCATCCTTACGAGGAGATCGATTGACAAGTACGTGGCACACGTAATGGCCTCTCCCCAGAATTTGTCGTCAAGACTCGCGTCGCTAAGCATGCACTTTGCCTTCTCAATGAGCGACCGATTCATTCTTTCCGCGACACCGTTCTGCTGAGGCGTGTAGGGCATGGTGAACGTGAGCTTGATGCCTTCCTCCAGGCACCATGCCTCCAGCTGCTTGTTCTTAAATTCCCCACCGTTATCTGCAACAATCTCCAGGAGATGCGGCTTTTCTCGAAGTCGTTCCATCTCCTTAGGGTTCCTTTCCGAGTATCTCAACGCGTCAATCCGTCGACCTGTGAGTGCCTCGGCCTCTCTCTTGTACTGCTTGATGTACTGAACCGCTTGCTTCTTTTCCTTGAGCATGTATGTGTTGCAGTAACCCGTTGACGCGTCCACAACCACCATGAAGTAACTCGACCCTTCCCAAGCTCTTCCGCTTCATGGGTCCGCCAAATCCACGTAAACGCGTTCCAAGACTTTGTAGTCCTTCTCAACTCTCCCCGATGAGAGAGCGCGTAAGCTTCCCCTTGTTGGGTTTCGCTCACTTGACTCACGAGGACGCGTCAGGATCACTCGCACCATTAGTCCGCGGCGTCGGGCGCAACACTAGAGTGCTCTGGAATTTACGCGTCGTTAGAGTTGAGCGCGAACGCGCCCACTGGACTTCTCATTTACATTCTGGACTCTTTGAATTTCCCATTTGATTTACCTTCCTTGATTGGTTTATTTTCTTTATGCCACTTTAATTATAACTCTACCTGTTTGTGATTGGATATTCCCTTCTAGCCTTTATTCCCTTTGTTCCCGTCAAGGCTCTCTGATTTGTTTATCTTTGTAGTGGAGAGTTTAACGCGTGAGTGTACGCGTCTCCGATAGGTTTACCTTTGTGTTGTCTTTCCTCTTTACTTGTTCGTTTTGTTTCAGTATTTAAAGACTCGTGTTTTGAGTTGAAATAAATTAAGAACGTTGTTCGAGCAAAAGTGCGTTTAACTTTGTTTTAATTGAGCCCCGTGAACAACAAGTATTCAACAGTGGTAGCACTTCTCTGACGACATGGGAAAGAAAGACGACTCAGATGACGAGCGCAGCAAGCCAGTCAAGTTCGACGGGCAAGACTTTCACATCTGGAAACGTCGGATGACCACTTACCTCAAAGACAAGGGTCTTTGGGCGATCACTGAGATAGGATTTACGCCGTACGTTAACGAGAACGCTCCAACCAAAGAAGAGAAGGATCTGCGGATCAAGGAGCAGTCGGCTAACGATCGTGCTAAGAACCGGATAGAGTCTCGAGTGACTGATTCGGTCTTACACTTGATTGGCGAGGACTTCACGGCCAAGGAAGCGTGGGAGTGCCTCGTGTCATCATTTGAGCGTAAATCCCAACCCAACCGCAACGCTCTCACACGCAAGCTCACGCGTCTCAGAATGAAGGAGGACGCGTCTTTACGCGTATTCGTTGCAGAACTTTCGACAATGGTCAACCAACTCAAGGCAGCCGGCGAGGCTGTCTCCAACGAGCAACACATTGCTCACCTGCTCACCAAACTCCCGGAAGCTTACGACGTCGCGTTGCCAACATTGAAACGGACGACAAAGCGGTCAAGGACTACAACCTGGTCGTTGCCAGGCTTCTCGACTGTGAAGAGAAGATCAAGGACCGCGTGGAGGCATCGGAGGAAGCGGAGGCCTTCTTCACGACAAGAGCGCGTAAGGGGAAGAAACCAGCAGGAAAGGACGCGTCGAAAGGTGGAGATAAAAGGTCAGTGACTTGTTTTAAGTGCAAGAAGATAGGACACTATGCGAACAAGTGTCGCTCTGGGAAGAAGAAGGACTCGGGGGAGTCAGTGATGATACCTCAGAGAACGAGAGAGATGGTGGTGGTAGGAACCGTCATCGTGGGAAGTGGTGGAAGAAGCGCGCCTCGGACAAGAAGAAGTCTGCAAACACGGCGCGTGCAAGTCCAATTGCCTTTATGGCTATTGTGCGTCAGGTTGACGCGGAGGCTGGGGAAGCCTTGTCGGTTAAGCTGGAGAAGCGGGATAACCGATGGATTCTGGACTCTGGAGCCACTCACCATATGACCTTCTCGAAGGAAGGATTGCGGGGTTACCGCGCCGCGAGCAGCCGCGTAAAAACTGCAGAGCACGGCGAAGGAATACGCGTGGAGGGAGTAGGAGATTTAACCCTCAGCATCAAGGTCGGGAAGGCCACGCAAACGATCACGCTCAAGAACGTACTCTATGTGCCGGAGCTCACGCGTAATCTCATCTCTCTGGGTGCAGCAGCGTCGCGTGGCGTTGTTTTGGAGTCATCCAGCGGCAAGTATCGCCTCAGACACGTCGGATCGAACGACGTGACGGCAGAGTTCAAGGTTGAGGACAACCTATTTTATCTGGTGCAGCCAGACACCGCAGCAAACACCACGATGGGTGTGAAAAGCCAGTCGCTCAACAGCGCGCAGATTTGGCATCGACGGATGGGTCACATCTCGATGAAGGCGGTGAAGAAGCTTGAAAAATCGGCAACGGGTGTACGCATCACGTTGTATAACGACGACGACGACGTGCTGTGCAAGGGATGCATTGAGGGGAAGCTTACGCGCTCCTCTCACCCGGAGAGAGTTGAGAAGGACTACAAAGTCTTGGAACGCGTTCACGTGGATTTGGCGGGACCCATGAAGCGGAAGAGCTTGGGAGGGTCGCGTTACTTCATGGTGGTTGTGGACGCGTCAACGGGTTACTGCAACACGTACATGCTCAAGGAAAAGAAGCAAGCGGTTCAGTACATCAAGCAGTACAAGAGAGAGGCCGAGGCACTCACAGGTCGACGGATTGACGCGTTGAGATACTCGGAAAGGAACCCTGAGGAGATGGAACGACTTCGAGAAAAGCCGCATCTCCTGGAGATTGTTGCAGATAACGGTGGGGAATTTAAGAACAAGCAGCTGGAGGCATGGTGCCTGGAGGAAGGCATCAAGCTCACGTTCACCATGCCCTACACGCCTCAGCAGAACGGTGTTGCGGAAAGAATGAATCGGTCGCTCATTGAGAAGGCAAAGTGCATGCTTAGCGACGCGAGTCTTGACGACAAATTCTGGGGAGAGGCCGTTACGTGTGCCACGTACTTGTACAATCGATCTCCTCGTAAGGATGGGATTTCACCTCTGGAAGGCTTCACGGGAAGGAAGCCTAACCTGAAACGCGTTCGAATCTTCGGTTGCGCATGTTACGCGCACGTCCCAAAGGAACGACGGAAGAAGATGGAGAAGAACGCGCGCAAATGCATTTTCTTGGGATATGAGGCAATGGGATATCGCCTTTATGACCCAGTCACGAAGAAAGTAGTGCGCAGCAAGACTGTTGTGTTTGACGAGTTGAACACTGGAGTGTGGGAAGGACACGACGCAGACGTGTCCACCTGGAAGGTACACAGGAAGCTGCTGGACAAGGTGGGAAGCGATTCAGGGAGTTGGGGGAGCGATGAAGACTCCGAGGATTCCGAAGATGAGTCATTGAGCTCTGAGGATGATGGAGATAACGCGTCACAGGTCAGTGAAGACAGCGAAGCGTTGGAGGATGATGTCGAGGATGCTCAGGAAGAGAACGACGCGTCAGAAGAGTTCGAAGACGCGCCAACCTCGCCAAGAAGGACTCCTCAACGCGCTACACGCAGCGTTTCACGTCTCCCGGTACCAGCAACACCACCAGCAGAGGAAGGCACTCGTCGTTATTCCCTGAGAGAGAGGAGGCCAGCAAACGCAGAATGGTTTAAGGCTCAAGCCAGGAAACGCGCCCTGCTCCACGTAATCCTGCAGCACACACCGTTACCGTGATGAGTGACGAGGACGTGACAGATCCAGCAACCGTTGAGGACGCGTTGGGACGTGTCGATTCAGAAGAATGGTTGAAGGCGCTTCAGGAGGAGTACCAGTCGTTGCTGGAGCATCAGACGTGGCGTCTGGTGCCTCGACCAAAGGGCAAGCACATCATCAAGAGTGGATGGGTGCTCCGTTACAAGCGAAAGGAAAACGGCTCCGTGGAAAGAAGAAAAGCTCGATTCGTTGCGAAGGGATATTCGCAGAAAGAAGGCGTGGACTACTTGGAGACTTACGCGCCAGTGATGAAAGGGGCGACCTTTCGGACAGCACTCGCGGTGGCAGCTCACGAGGGGATGGTGTTACGCCAATACGACGTCAAGACGGCGTTTCTCAACGGCAATCTCAAGGAGGAGATATACATCGAGCAACCAGAGGGTTTTGTGATTGTTGGGAAGGAAGACTGGGTTTGTCTTCTCTTGAAGACCTTGTATGGTTTGAAGCAATCACCTCTTGGATGGAACGAGGTGTTGGATGAGTTTCTCATCTCGATAGGCTTCACACGTTCGCTCTCGGATCCCTGTCTTTACTACCGACGCAACGGCGAGAGGTTATCGTTACTGGTTGTCTATGTTGACGACCTAGTGCACGCGTGTCCTGATCAGGAAGAGGCAGACGCGTTTCAAGACGATCTCAAGCGTCGGTTTACGGTCACAAGCCAGGGGGAGCCAAGATACGCGGTTGGAACCCAAGTTCGCTACAATCAACACGAGAGGTGTGTGCGTATCAAGCAGGAGGCCTATATCATCTCGATGATGAAGAAGCTACGAGTGCCAGAAGGACATCTCAAGAAGCTTCCGCTAAGGCCAGGAACGCGTCTCAGACGCGTTGAAGACAACGAGACTCCATTGGAAGAAGTGGAGGGACTAGCCTATCGAACTGTGGTCGGTTCATTGATGTACGCGATGGTTAATTCGCGTCCCGACGTGGCATTTGCAGTTGGAATGCTGGCGCGCTACCAGGCGCGTCCTGGACACGAGCACTGGGAGTGTGCTCGTGATTTAGTCGGGTATTTACAGTTGACGCGTAGCTTGGGCATAAGCTATTCGCGTCAAGGGAACAAGTTGAAGCTTGAAGGATTCAGCGACGCGGATCTTGGGAACGATCCGGACGAGAAGAAGTCAATCAGTGGATTCGTCATCATGCTGAATGGAGGAGCTGTGATGTGGGGTGCGCGTAAACAAGCGTCAGTAGCTGTTTCCAGCGCAGAGGCCGAGTATGTCGCGTTGAGTGAGGCATCGTCGGAGCTCATCTGGTTGAAGCAGCTCCTGGAGGAGATAGGATACTCCTTTGACGATCCACCAACGCTTTGGTGTGATAACACGGCAGCAGAGGCCATTGCAAAGAACCCCATCATCAGCTCGAGGACGCGACACGTGGATCTTCGGTTCCACGCGGTTAGAGATCGCGTTGCCAAGCGTTTGCTTCAGGTGGAGCACATTGGAACCAAGGAACAGCCTGCAGACATGCTCACGAAGGGGCTGGCGCGTAGAGACCTGGAGAGGTGTCGTGAACGCGTGGGGATGGTAGTCGTTGATGATGATGCTTCAGAGATGGGGGAGCCAGAGAAGTCGTGAGTAAAGTTCACGAAAGGGGGAGAATGTTGGGTTTCGCTCACTTGACTCACGAGGACGCGTCAGGATCACTCGCACCATTAGTCCGCGGCGTCGGGCGCAACACTAGAGTGCTCTGGAATTTACGCGTCGTTAGAGTTGAGCGCGAACGCGCCCACTGGACTTCTCATTTACATTCTGGACTCATTTCTGAATTTCCCATTTGATTTACCTTCCTTGATTGGTTTATTTTCTTTATGCCACTTTAATTATAACTCTACCTGTTTGTGATTGGATATTCCCTTCTAGCCTTTATTCCCTTTGTTCCCGTCAAGGCTCTCTGATTTGTTTATCTTTGTAGTGGAGAGTTTAACGCGTGAGTGTACGCGTCTCCGATAGGTTTACCTTTGTGTTGTCTTTCCTCTTTACTTGTTCGTTTTGTTTCAGTATTTAAAGACTCGTGTTTTGAGTTGGGATAGCTACTGGGGTAAAATTAGTAGACGACCTAAAACCTTTCTACGGTTTTTCGAAATGTCCCTACGGCCCGGCGGGGCGGGTCGGGCAGAAACCACTGACAAATCGAAATTTCGATACATTTATATAAATTTTTGTTCTGGTGATACGGGTCCGTAGGGGTCAACGTAAAGAGTAATTCCCTCTTTCGACGAAAATGCATTCTCTCGTAATGCTTGCCCAAATCGCACTCAATCCGCGTTAAACCCTCAACAAATGTTCCCAGAATCGCCACAATCATCTTGTACTGCTTCCAGCGCTCTAAATGCCGTGGTGCCAGCAGACTGTGGAGACATCGAGCATCAGATACCTCTAACCGTTTATCATTTTATCAAAAATTTTCGAAAAAATTGAAAATGGCAGGACCGGTCTGACCGGGCCCGGACGGGCCGGTCGTTAATTATTTGCCTATCCTTCGACGAAAATGCATTCTCTCGTAATGCTTTACCAAATCGCACTCAATCCGCGTTAAAACCTCTACAAATGTTCCCAGAATCGCCACAATCATCTTGTACTGCTTCCAGCGCTCTAAATGCCGTGGTGCCTGCAGACTGTGGAGACATCGCAGCATCAGATACCTCTAACCGTATATCATTTTATCAAATTTTAGAAAAAATTGAAAATGGCAGGACCGGTCTGACCGGGCCCGGACGGGCCGGTCGTTAATTATTTGCCTATCCTTCGACGAAAATGCATTCTCTCGTAATGCTTTACCAAATCGCACTCAATCCGAGTAAAACCCTCTACAAATGTTCCCAGAATCGCCAAAATCATCTTGTACTGCGTCCAGCGCTCTAATGCCGTGGTGCCAGCAGACTGTGGAGACATCGCAGCATCAGATACCTCTAACCGTATATCATTTTATCAAAAATTTTCGAAAAAAGTGAAAATGGCAGGACCGGTCTGACCGGGCCCGGACGGGCCGGTCGTTAATTATATTCCTATCCTTCGACGAAAATACATTCTCTCGTAATGCTTGCCCAAATCGCAACTCAATCCGCGTTAAACCCTCAACAAATGTTCCCAGAATCGCCACAATCATCTTGTACTGCTCCAGCGCTCTAATGCCGTGGTGCCAGCAGACTGTGGAGACATCGCAGCATCAGATACCTCTAACCGTATATCATTTAATCAAAATTTTAGAA
>JAHLKC010000340.1:0-11644 GCA_025449115.1 Chytridium lagenaria
AACAACATCACACCTACCGGCATGAAGAGACGTGTCAATGAAGTGAGTGATGACTCAATCAAAAGAGTACTTGTTGTCGAGAATGAAATGTCTTCTATCACTTTGGAAACGACGCGCCGATGGTGCTCAAAGGTGGATTAAAACGGTTTTTACTAATAAATATGACTCTTTTTCTTGTAAAACACGGCACCGACACGTTAGAGACTTGAAACTAACTCTATTATGCTCAGAAACGACAGAAGTAATGTAATCATCTTCAAACCCAAAGAGAATGATGAATTGTTACAATCGGATATCATCCATCAACTGTAAACGAGTTAATCACAAAAACCAACAACATCACACCTACCGGCATGAAGAGACGTGTCAATGAAGTGAGTGATGACTCAATCAAAGAGTACTTGTTGTCAAGAATGAAATGTCTTCTATCACTTTGGAAACGACGCGCCGATGGTGCTCAAAGGTGGATTAAAACGGTTTTTACTAATAAATATGACTCTTTTTCTTGTAAAACACGGCACCGACACGTTAGAGACTTGAAACTAACTCTATTATGCTCAGAAACGACAGAAGTAATGTAATCATCTTCAAACCCAAAGAGAATGATGAATTGTTACAATCGGATATCATCCATCAACTGTAAACGAGTTAATCACAAAAACCAACAACATCACACCTACCGGCATGAAGAGACGTGTCAATGAAGTGAGTGATGACTCAATCAAAAGAGTACTTGTTGTCGAGAATGAAATGTCTTCTATCACTTGGAAACGACGCGCCGATGGTGCTCAAAGGTGGATTAAAACGGTTTTTACTAATAAATATGACTCTTTTTCTTGTAAAACACGGCACCGACACGTTAGAGACTTGAAACTAACTCTATTATGCTCAGAAACGACAGAAGTAATGTAATCATCTTCAAACCCAAAGAGAATGATGAATTGTTACAATCGGATATCATCCATCAACTGTAAACGAGTTAATCACAAAAACCAACAACATCACACCTACCGGCATGAAGAGACGTGTCAATGAAGTGAGTGATGACTCAATCAAACGAGTACTTGTTGTCAAGAATGAAATGTCTTCTATCACTTTAGAAACGACGCGCCCGATGGTGCTCAAAGGTGGATTAAAACGGTTTTTACTAATAAATAGGGTTAGGGTTAGGGATTGGTCAGAGGTATCATCCAATGCCCGTAGGGCCCGTAAGGGCCCACCGAATCACCTAAGTGTAAATTGTAGGGGTCTTTCTTTTTCAGCAGTTATGTAATCATCGTCAAACTTGCACATATTCCAATTGGACAGCGATATCATCCAATGCCCGTAGGCCCCGTAAGGGCCCACCGAACTACCTAAGTGTAAATTGTAGGGAACTTCTTAATCTGCAGTTATGTTATCTGCATCGGCAAACTTGCACATATTCCAATTGGACAGCATTATCATCCAATGCCCGTAGGGCCCGTAAGGGCCGACCGAACTACCTAAGTGTAAATTGTAGGGGACTTCTCCTTTTTGTCTCCATTTTAAAATTTTATTTGTTTGGATGATACAGCCATGTACCTTAGCCTAACATCGTTGAGGAAGGTTCCATTGGCTAAGTGGGAGCTGAGGGAGAGGAAACAGTGTGAGGCCAAGGGTGAAGTCTACCTTCGCGGGGGGTTAGATTCACTTGTCGCAGAGGAGGAGAATTGGGAGGAAGAAGACCGAAATCGAGAAAACCAAGGAACGCCAACAGCTGTTGCAGAATCATTAGAGGATAGAGTTAATGTGTCTTTAATGGATCCGTACGACCCGCTACGTCAGGAGTCAGAGGAGCCTGTTAGCCAACGAGAAACCGAGATGCTCTGTGACCTCGCCAGCAATTTAGACAACAGAAATGGATACCGTCGACATTCGTAAGATAATATACAACACCACATATTAATCTTGTATTCTAGGACACCTGAAAGCCGAAGAAAAGCGCTAATGGATTACAATGAGTTACTATTCAACTGTGATCATATATCGGTTCCACGACCAAACAACATATATATTTTGCAGGACTTTAATGATGGGCATGAAATTACTCAGGTTTTTTAATATAAAAAATTTTAGAACTGACTTATTCTTCGAGGCGTCCAAAGTTTGCTGTTGTTCAAATCTTTAATAAGGGTATGGACCGCGAAATTCATGAATGCAATTGCAATCCAGCAGTTCAAGCATGCATTCATTCGGATGTCATCCATTTTGTACAGCAATACCTTACGCAACCAATGGGTAGGAACTTTTTACTGTTTGTTTATTAGCTCTAACGGCACGGCCGGTACGGGCGGGTCTGCCCTACGGTTTACATTGTCTAATATTTTTCGAAGATGACTCGCCGTACATTAATCTACATACTGCAAAGCGGTTCAAAATATATGCAGTGTTCGACGAGAGACTTACATCAGAGGCCCAGTGGAAAATCCTACGCATTTATACAAATCGCACGGTCGTTTCTTTTAAATGTCAAGGGCAATACTGCAACACTGGAAATGTCATTTCATCATCCTGCTACCATCTCGATATAATTCGCAAACACGATATTGACGCCTTAGTCTTTAATGAAAATACCGCAAGTATTGAGAACGAGGCAACCGACACGTCAGTTTCCTTTAGACCTATTATGCCACCGCTTTCTTCTATGATCAAAAGTGAGGCTGACGATTGGCCACCACGAGTGTATCGCGCTGGTGAGGATGCTATGTCAAGTCGTGGCACATGTTTCAGACTGGAAGATGACGACCAATGCCGTTGCGGGTTTAAAATGTCGGACACGGACGGTACTCCATTTCTAAAACGTGCAAAATTGTTTTCGGAAAATGCATCAAGTGTAGTGTTTATTGAAGTCATTCGCTGCCCTCAATGCCCAAAGAAGGATCTACAATTCATCGGTCCTGATCTAATGGCTAAAGGGATTTTCAACAAAAACAACTTTTATCTGTACACTCATCGTCTGTTTGACAAGATGACTGAGCTCATGAGCACAACAGAATTTTCTTTCTCAAATTTTATACTTCGTATGGGTCATGACTACAAGGAGCATGCTCGTGGAAATGTGGTTCACCATCCACCTCCCAGTACTAGGGTTTTTACTGCGGTATGTGATGTATTTGTCTTTTCTTGACTGTTCGTAAAAGGCATGACCGTAGGGACCGGGCGGGCTGTCCCGGCCCCAACGGCCCGTAAGGGTGCCGTACGTGATTTTTTGCTTTTTTCGCCGGATCTTTTGTCATTAACCCTAAAACTTCTTTAAAAATAGGCTTGGTTTGCGTACCGTGCTCTGCAGGATTTGTCGTGGAAGAATAACGTGCAATGCCCATTTTGCCGCGAACGACCAGTACGACCTTGTCGCGTGTGATGGTATTGGAATTGGATATCGCGTTGACCGACGAACTACGAACCTGAAGTCACCTACTTTTGTTGATGAAAATAGTGTATCAGCTCCGTTCGTGGATCATGTTAAGAATAGATGGGTAGTATCTCAGAAGCTTTTTTGGTGATTAACAACATTATAGTTTGTCAACAACCGGAAGCATCGAGAGCAAGGGCGTCAGTTTTGCAAGCTCTTTAGGCAAGCCCAACGCGAGAATATCACAGCCGAAATGGAACTTAGCGGCCGACGTCTTGGTTCCCTGTTGGAAGAAACTGGGAACAGTGGCCTGCGTTCTTGATTTATGTTCTCAGTAGCCGATGGTCAAAGGCAGAGCTCAAATCATTATGCACCTTACTTGAAGTTGTGAGTGATCAGATACGTTGTTAATATTAACTTTTCAGATTTTCTGTGAGCAGTCTGTTGTCACTGTTATACTCCCACAGGGTCGCCAGTACCTACAACGTGCAAATTTATGGAAACTCGTTAAGCGTTGAGAGTCAGATTGATACCCTAAATAACTTACGGCGATACGTCCCAGCTGTTGGGAGACTATTATTCTATCTCGACACCGAGGTAACCTTAAGACTATGCCACAGATTCTTTCCTCCCTTATAGCTTGGCTACTACGAAGGCGACATGACGTGGCTGGTCGTCACGATCATCACCAGAATACGCATTTCGCCCCCCCTAGGATGGAAAACCAAAAAGATTGGATGAAGGTAGTTCGTTTAAACCCTATTTTACTCGTCTTTAACGGACATCCCCGTACGAGACGGGACACTCCCGTACGTGCCCGTACGGGACAGAACACTCCCGGCCGGGTCCGTACGGGACAAGACGTTTCCGTACGGTACCCAGATGTATGTTTTCCTAACTCAATTTTTAAAAGACAGGATCATTCTATTTTGTTCCCCAAGTACGATCCCGTCCTGTGTATCCTTTGCTTAGAGAGAAAAGACCTCCGAGCGACAATATTGATGCTGTGAAGTGCCCGAAGTATTACAATAGGTCAAGAAAAGCAAAAACTCTTACGGCGGGAGCTATGGTTTTTCTATGCCGGCACCGTTTCTACATTGGTTTCCATATGTTTCCAACATTTGAAAGTGTAAATGATGTTTCTCTACAATGTTTACAAGGTTAGAACTACTTATGCTTATATTATGAAGTAACTAAACGTTCCAAGATTCAAAGAATGCCCTCAGTACTGTGTGGCTGACAACAATTGCCATGCCGCAGATTACTGTACTCTGCGAGAATTCCAAATTCTTTGAGAATTGCCGTTTCATGATTGATGACTTTCACTCGAATTCGCATAAAGGGTGCTCTGTGGCGTCGCATGCGAAACATTATAGAGCTGACGTGAAAGTTGGAGACTTAAATACTAGTTATCCGGAATCAGCGAATAATGGAATGGGCCAAGATAGGGAACTCCACTGCTTATATGAGTGAAAGTCACGCCATCATGACGGTTCAGACATATGTATGTATGAGCAACAGAAAACAACATCAGAAACTTGACTCAATGGGAGAGGAAAGGTTTTTGGACCAATACAGATGCCGACAGAGCAGATAAAGAATAAAGTAGGCGGAGTAGGACACCGGACATCCGTACGGTCAGCGGGCGACCCGGTACCTAAAAAAATTTTTTTTTGGAAAACTTTTGATCAAATGATATACGGTTAAAGGTATCTGATGCTGCGATGTCTCCAGAGTCTGCTGGCACCACGGCATTTAGAGCGCTGGAAGCAGTACAAGATGATTGTGGCGATTCTGGGAACATTTGTGGAGGGTTTTACTCGGATTGAGTGCGATTTGGGCAAGCATTACGAGAGAATGCATTTTCGTCGAAGGATAGGCAAATAATTAACGACCGGCCCGTCCGGGCCCGGTCAGACCGGTCCTGGCATTTTCAATTTTTTCGAAAATTTTGATCAAATGATATACGGTTAGAGGAATCTGATGCTGCAATGTCTCCACAGTCTGCTGGCACCACGGCATGTAGAGCGCTGGAAGCAGTACAAGATGCTTGTGGCGATTCTGGGAACATTTGTGGAGGGTTTTACTCGGATTGAGTGCGATTTGGGCAAGCATTACGAGAGAATGCATTTTCGTCGAAGGATAGGCAAATAATTAACGACCGGCCCGTCCGGGCCCGCTCAGACCGGTCCTGGCATTTTCAATTTTTTCGAAAATTTTGATCAAATGATATACGGTTAGAGGAATCTGATGCTGCAATGTCTCCACAGTCTGCTGGCACCACGGCATGTAGAGCGCTGGAAGCAGTACAAGATGCTTGTGGCGATTCTGGGAACATTTGTGGAGGGTTTTACTCGGATTGAGTGCGATTTGGGCAAGCATTACGAGAGAATGCATTTTCGTCGAAGGATAGGCAAATAATTAACGACCGGCCCGTCCGGGCCCGGTCAGACCGGTCCTGGCATTTTCAATTTTTTCGAAAATTTTGATCAAATGATATACGGTTAGAGGAATCTGATGCTGCAATGTCTCCACAGTCTGCTGGCACCACGGCATGTAGAGCGCTGGAAGCAGTACAAGATGCTTGTGGCGATTCTGGGAACATTTGTGGAGGGTTTTACTCGGATTGAGTGCGATTTGGGCAAGCATTACGAGAGAATGCATTTTCGTCGAAGGATAGGCAAATAATTAACGACCGGCCCGTCCGGGCCCGGTCAGACCGGTCCTGGCATTTTCAATTTTTTCGAAAATTTTGATCAAATGATATACGGTTAGAGGAATCTGATGCTGCAATGTCTCCACAGTCTGCTGGCACCACGGCATGTAGAGCGCTGGAAGCAGTACAAGATGCTTGTGGCGATTCTGGGAACATTTGTGGAGGGTTTTACTCGGATTGAGTGCGATTTGGGCAAGCATTACGAGAGAATGCATTTTCGTCGAAGGATAGGCAAATAATTAACGACCGGCCCGTCCGGGCCCGCTCAGACCGGTCCTGGCATTTTCAATTTTTTCGAAAATTTTGATCAAATGATATACGGTTAGAGGAATCTGATGCTGCAATGTCTCCACAGTCTGCTGGCACCACGGCATGTAGAGCGCTGGAAGCAGTACAAGATGCTTGTGGCGATTCTGGGAACATTTGTGGAGGGTTTTACTCGGATTGAGTGCGATTTGGGCAAGCATTACGAGAGAATGCATTTTCGTCGAAGGATAGGCAAATAATTAACGACCGGCCCGTCCGGGCCCGGTCAGACCGGTCCTGGCATTTTCAATTTTTTCGAAAATTTTGATCAAATGATATACGGTTAGAGGAATCTGATGCTGCAATGTCTCCACAGTCTGCTGGCACCACGGCATGTAGAGCGCTGGAAGCAGTACAAGATGCTTGTGGCGATTCTGGGAACATTTGTGGAGGGTTTTACTCGGATTGAGTGCGATTTGGGCAAGCATTACGAGAGAATGCATTTTCGTCGAAGGATAGGCAAATAATTAACGACCGGCCCGTCCGGGCCCGGTCAGACCGGTCCTGGCATTTTCAATTTTTTCGAAAATTTTGATCAAATGATATACGGTTAGAGGAATCTGATGCTGCAATGTCTCCACAGTCTGCTGGCACCACGGCATGTAGAGCGCTGGAAGCAGTACAAGATGATTGTGGCGATTCTGGGAACATTTGTGGAGGGTTTAACGCGGATTGAGTGCGATTTGGGCAAGCATTACGAGAGAATGCATTTTCGTCGAAAGAGGGAATGTACTCTTTACGGTGACCCCTACGGGACCCGTATCACCAGAACAAAAATTTATATAAATGTATCGAAATTTCGTTTTGTCAGTGGTTTCTGCCCGACCCGCCCCGCCGGGCCGTAGGGACATTCGAAAAACCGTAGAAAGGTTTTAGGTCGTCTACTAATTTTACCCCAGTAGCTATCCCGCCGTTCTGTAGGTAGGAAGTCCCTGCTTGGTTTCCGGCGTCGACGATGTACTCTCGATGCTCGGCCAGCAGACGTTAATTTGGCTTGGTTCTCGTGAACTGATCAAGGGATGGGGTCCTCATCTCACAATCAAGGGTTTCTAGTAATAAAAGGGGCAATAACACATATAACATACCTTGTAGCTTGTACACCTGGCGTCCTAGAACACGCCGTGGGGGAGCCACTCTCCGCCATGCTTCAATCACCTTTTCACCAGTTGTATGTGCACTTCCTTTCCAGCCTACGTTGCAAAGCAGGGCATGCAGCATCTGCTCACTGCATCAACTGCCAACGTCATTGGGGGACATAGGAAGGAGTGATGGCTAGCCCGTCATGCCGTGATCCTGCCATCAAGGATAGGGGATCAGAACTAGGCTTCAGCTAAGGAGGCGAAAATACTGGGATTGAACCAGCTCCAAAGCTGCCTTTGTTCCCTGGGTTCAGCCCAGTAAGCTGACTGCGAGAGGAATAGCCTGGCGGCGACAGCAGAGGGTTAGGCAGGCATTCCCTGAATATATTAATGGTGGATGGCAAGGGGGGTCATGGGCAAGAGAGCCCCAGAGGAGCCTCAAATCTCAAAGAGCAGAAATGAAGGTCAACAATCCATCTATTAACGTAATACATGAAATGGAAACACTTATACAACCCAAAAACAAACAAAACACAGAACACACAGCTTTACACGGCGCCGATACTCGAACGCGCGTAAAGTCTATGTCACCTCCTTCAGTAAAAACCTATAACATAAGGGAAAAGAATAGAGGATTTCGTGCATTTATACTTGGGACCGCGTAAGTCGCGTCCATTTACGTAAAGTAATAGGAATCACTTTAGTACTTAAAGTGAAGGTGTGAAGTGAAAAACCACTAGAACTTCACAGAACTATCTGTAAATATATCAGGGCTCGCATTATCGGCAAGTCTATAAGGCCAAGTATTGGCAAGAGTTATATAATTGTTACCATCTAGCATCTCTATGGCTAGTGGTACTTCAAAGTTTTTGTCAGGATAGTCATCATCCAGATTATGGTCTATATCATGTTCCGACTGAGGAACTTCATTGTCAATAGGATTCTGGTCATCAGAATCTATATGCACAGCCTGCCGTAAAGAACGTTTAGCCTTGCGCTTAGGTTTCTTTATGGGGCTAGGAGGAGTATCTTCAAGGATACCATCATCTTCATCCTCACTACGATAACCATCATTATCTTCAGGCATCGTGTAGGATATGGGCTTAGGCGCAAGTCTCTTGCGGCCAGCATTCTTTTCATACACTACCCGTAGAGCATATGCGGTGGGCTGTGTTTTAGCAACACGGTCCCAGTAATCTTTAACTATGGATGAAGGTAAGGCCTCTTCATCCATTAGAAGGTTATGCGCGGTTCCATGACCGAGCCATTTAACATAATACTTTATACTTGTTGTTATGAGAATCATAAGTATGATAATCCAGTTTCTCAACATAGAACTCAGGATCATTATAGTCGGCATCAGCGACTTCTTCATCAAATCGTCGAAACAATTCGCGATTAACTCCAACTGCTACCTTATTCTTAGGCATGCGTCTAATAACTTGGAGTTCTTTCCATGCTGCAATCTCAGCAGCAAAGTCATCTGAAGCTACTTCTGCAGATGCAGCATTAGCAGTCTCTGTAGGCGGCAAAGACTCAAATGGTCGGAGTCTAGCAGCATTAGCAAGTCGCGATAAGAGCTGGCCTCCGGGGAGGAGCTCTACAACTGTGTATCTATTGCTGTCCATAGATCTACTAAGGACACGCATAGGGCCAGCCCATCTAAATTGGAACTTCTTAGTGGGGGCGTTCTTGTTCTCTTTCCCTCGACGTTCAGTCTTCAAGGGAACAGAGAGCCATACCAGGTCACCAACATCAAACGAGTGTTTGTTGCGACTGGGTTTACTTTGTTGTGCTCGTCTCTTGCGTTTGAGTTCTGCACGCAAGAGTACAGCTTTTGAATAGGCTAGTCTAGCAGCTAGCTGGGTAACATAATCTTTAGCCTCCAAACGATCATCTTCATCGTTGAGGGATTCTTTGACAAAGTCCTGAAGGGCTTGTCGAGTATTCATGAGCACACTCACATGTGTGTCAGTGTCTATATCATCTTCAGGAGAAATATAATTGTCAGGAGGAACATAATCGTCCTGGTCGTTGTTGACTTCAAGGTCAATTATCTTTACGTGCATAGCAGGCCCTTCAGCAATAAGGGGTCTGCTGTTGTAGTATTGAAGTAGATGGCGATAAAACCAACAAGTCATGATAGTATAGGTTCATGCCAGTATCAACAAAAAGCGGATAACTATCACGCAAGTGTGGTTTCTCCGTCGCACATCCTCTATGGATAACAGTGGTATAGACATCTCTGTCTTTGCCCTCATGCATTATTCGAACCCGTCGGGTAATGGCATGCATAGGGAGCGTTTGTTTTCTTTGGAAGGATCTCCATTGAAATGTATAACTTAATCTTTTCATGGGATGAAAGTGAATAAGATAGAATACGTCATACTCATATTTCTGAAGAACATCAGCAATGAGTAGATAAGGTTCGCGACCGTCTGTTCTTGACAGATCGTGAGCAGCTCGCGCAAGGCGGTTGTCAAGAAGATGTGGTTGGTTAGAAACCATAGCAAGTATTCTGGGGAGGAGCCTCGGCAGTATCTCTAGTAGTGGAGACGGCAATCAGAGGTTCATCTCCAGTTTGAGCCCATAATCTGGGGTCTGGGTATTCTTCCGCAAACACGTCGTCTGTGGGATATCCAAACTTAAGGTCAGCCGGCGTAAACGCTTCACGGCCAACATCATCATGAATGGGGTTTCATTTGTGGTCTGGTGGACCGTAGTTCTATATGCAAACAACACATAGGGGAGTATCTCATCCCAATCGTCATGTGTTCTTTGGTTTATATATGCACGTATCATCTGCATAAAGTTTTGTTTGTTCGTTCCACTAAACCGTTGGCCTGCCCGGGGTTGTTTGGGGCTTCAATGCGGTGGCTCTTGATCAGGTAGGTCAAGTGCTGGCAATGAGATCATGTTGTCATAATCATTGTGGTGAGCATCGCTGTGCTCTAAGAGACCAACTCAACCATTTCATGGTCAGTGAGTGACGCCACGAAATGGTGGTTGACATTCCATTTACAAGGAATTCGTTTATCTACAAAGGCGTAGTCTATTCTCCAAACAGCTTTATAGAACTCTGTTGGGTCATGCCAAGTATAATCCTGGCGTATGCGGATGGCTATGACGAAATCCATCCTTAAAACCTAAGTTAATGAATGAGCTAAGCCAGTAGCGTTCATCATTGCGGAATCCAGAGTATCCATAGAATCTGGATGGTTCTCGAACATCGATTGCTTTGTGAGCAATATTGAAATCGCCTACAACAATTGTATTTGACTGAGCTTTGAGACTCTTTACAAAAGTGTGTAGTCGTTCAAGGAACATCATTTTATATTTGTCTGTGGTCATGCCTTGTGCCATTTGGCGCATAGACATTCACTATATTCATACCTAAAAGGCAGAGTGTAAGGCACCGTCCTTCTTCAACAAAGTCGTCGAAGTCAGTGCGCATCATATGAGTCCCACATATTACTGAAAGTACGGGGATATCTTCGCGGACCATGGTCATAACACCATTGTGTCCATTTCTTTTGTCGTCAGCATACATCTTCCATCCGCGGACGGACTTCAGTTGTTGCCAAAACTTTTCATGACCATCGCCGACCATAGTCTCTTGGAAGCAGGCGATGTCGCATTCCATTTCATCCAAATATTTAGCAAAGAACTCTGCTCTATTGGATTCATCACCTTCAATTCTCTTTGCAAAGTGTTTCTTAACAAGAGCTTGAAGGCTGTTCACATTCCAACTTATAATCTTCAGCTTAGAAGAGCGGAATGGTGTTTGTATATCATCAATGGGATATAACTTTTTCATTGACTCTGGTGGGAAGTCGTGGATCATACGAGAAGGAACGTCAGGCAGGGCCGTCGTTCTCTCAACGCCATATATCTCACGTAGAGATGGAGGTGAGTCTGAGGTTGTCCTCTTTTCATTGAGGGGTGAGAATAGCTCCCGTATCTCAAGTATTTCATAGGCATAAAAACCACTTAGAGATTTTGGACCAGTGTCAGGCACTGGATAGTTTACAGCATCTGGTGGTAAACCAGCATTAACTGTTATGACATGGGTAATTTGTCCAGGTATGTGCCTAGGTGCGCGAGAGGAGTTGACCTCAGGATCAGGCACCTGGCAAATCCAGAATCGGGTAGTTCCTGTGAACTCCCGTT
>JAHLKC010000341.1:0-11561 GCA_025449115.1 Chytridium lagenaria
TGTGGTGCTAGTTGCCGCATCCGCCCATCGAAGGTGGGGTAGGCGCAACGCGGGTGCGGGTAGGGGAGGCTAGATCCGAGTCCTGTGCTGCGCTTGGCGCCGCGGGGCTCTGGGATCAGCCTCTCGCGTTTTTCGCCTACACTTACTCTCGCGTCGTTTCAAGTTAGGCGTCTCTTGTTGGGTTACACGATCGGAGAAAAGCGGGAACGGACTAAATTGTATTTGTGAAAATGTTTTCTTTGTTACAATGTTTTGCATCCCAAAGTAAAATATATATCTCTCGTTCAAACATGCATAGTAGCCATCGCAAGACGCCTTCGACTAGAGCCACCGTCACCATGTGCACTACCCCTCAGCCGGGATGATAACGCTTCGCAGGAACAACGAAGAACTGGGAGGTTGGACGTCTAGTGTGACACGTCCATTAGATGTTCCATCGGACACTCCATTGAACATCTATCGCATTGGTATTATACCTTCCAAAACCTCGGTTGCCGCTAGACGGTGAATTATGTCTAATGGAGATGAATGTCTATTAGAGGTATAACGATTCAACATACATCCATTGGTACGTCTAGTAATCAGAAAAACTGTTGTTTCACACAGTTGCACAAAGGTAATACATATGTTATACATGTGCTACTGCTTTGAAAGGGCACCCAGGATGGATTCCCATTTTAATTATTTTACACAGCGAACGGAAGAATTGCCCGATTGGATCCAGACTGCCACTGGATGGCAGCAGGATCTCTGCCTTACGGTTGTTACACTGCTGTTACACTGATCTGTATTTCTATGATTGGTCGAAATCAGCACAACTATATAATTTTTTATTAAAATTAATTCATCTGTGTAACAAAACCTAGACCTCTGTGCGACAATATCGTTGCACAGAGTATTACATATATATATGTACATATAAAATGCATTATTGTGCCCAATTTTGATACTTCATTTTTTCTCCTTTTCCTTAACCCCCTCCAGCTCCCAGCTCACCTCCAGCTCTACCATCCTAAACCCTCCTCACTCTCACGTTTTTGTTGTGGTTCTGATGGAGTTCAACTCTCCATCAGAGCAAGTCCGGTATGCAGAAGACGGTGTTCGCTGAGGCATTTGACCAGCATTCGAGATAGGCAGTGGGTGGAGGTGTTGGTTGGACTGATCAACAACCATCACTGAACCCCATTAGCTGAATGTTGGTTGGTGTTATATGATGCACATGAGGCTCCAACGTCCTCATTTACTCCTGACTAAATATCGTGATATTTGTGGGCTTTTGTGGGCTTTGTTTTGTTGGCACTCGTGGATATTATTGATTTGAATGTAGACGGCATGGGCAGCATCTTTTGGTTGTGGGTTGACTTACGGTGGAGCATCCATCTGGACTGATTATCATGGAGGTGGGTGAAGTGACTTTGGTTTTTTTATATATTTATTTAGGTCGAGGGGTTCTGTTTGTTTTGTTTTTTTTTTCTTTTAAAACAACCCTTCCCTCATCACAGCGCACGCCCCCGTCGACGGTCGATCCTGTCCATCTTCCCTCATCACAGCGCACGCCCCCGTCGACGGTCGATCCTGTCCCACAGACGACTACGGAGCCGTCCACGGAGCTCTTTAAGTTAACACGTGCTCCATTGGTTGGGGGACGAGGAGGTGGGGGGAGTGGGGAGGAGGAGGGAAAGTCGATATCTTTGCTTTGGGGGTCAGATATGGTGAGAGTTGGGGGGTTGCCTTTGCCGTGAAGGTTTGAGGCTACGTTTCCGATAAAAGGGTGGGGTGGGGAGAGGGGGAGGAGTTGGGGGCTGGAGGTCGCTGCTTTGAGGTGGGGAGGTGTGGGTTAGTGGATGGATAGTTTAGGTTATGTACCTTGCATGCGGACGGGGCAATGACGGCCCGGAGAGGAAGTGTGCGTCCTCATTCTTATCACCTCTTGCCTCTCCTTCTCGCCTTCCGCCGTATCCCCTCCCTCTTCTCGCTTCTCCTTCTCACCATCCGCCGCATCCTCTCCTTCTTCTCACCATCTGCCGCTCTCAAGTCGCATCCTCTTGCACCCTCTCCCTCTTCTCGCTTCTCCTTCTCACCATCCGCCGCACCCTCTCCTTCTTCTCACCATCCGCCGCCTCAAGTCGATCCCATTGCTACAGCATCATCGGCCAAAAAAAACCAAACTTCCCTCCCCCCCCCCCCCCCCCCCATACCCATCACGAAAGTAATCTGCAAGTTGAAGTCATGCGTCGAGTGGTGGAAATATGTGTTTAAAGTATATCCTCACCAACTCATGCTGAAATATGTGTTTAAAGTATATCCTCACCAACTCATGCTGCCGTAATCGGGAAATATGTGTTTAAAGTATATCCTCACCAACTCATGCCGCCGTAATCGTCTTCGTGCCCAATATATTTTTTAAAATTGTCAAACAAGTACACCATTACACAGTAACTCGAAATATATATATATATAAATATTATATTTTACAATAATAAACAGCGAAGCACCTTTAAATAAATAAAAGAATGTCAGAGCCGCTAGATATCTTTACCATGGTTGATGTGGTTATCTCTGTATGCAGAAATATGCCTACATTACGTGATTGCTTTACTGGGTTCTCTACTTCAGAGGAAGCCCAGCTTGCAAGACCAAAGGTGTTGAAATCGCTATTATGTGTGATGTCTAACTTTATCACAGCTTCGATTATTTATTAGAGCACTATCATCCAAGCTTGGTATCAGTGAAAGGCAGATTAGGCACACAATCAACACCATGTATAACGCAAGATCACAACACGACTTGTGGAAACTGGGGAGCCTTTAATCCTCGTTGCCCCGCCCATATCGTTCTGTCTATCTTGTAACCGACCGCTTCGATTCCAGCTCTCCTCATCTCCAATTAATGTGTTGAGTGCAACAGGGGTGCGATTGGGCTGCCTGCTCAAGGCGGACTGCCGGCCACGCCGAACACCCTGCAGCCATTCCAGTTACTTTGTTGACTCCTATCTCACACCCTCAATGGAAACACCATCCCCGAATTCCAAAAAACGAATTATGTACCGCAGCGATGTATTAAAGAATACTGGTATGCTGAGGCTAGATCAGTCCAACTATATTGATTTAATCGCAGCTGAGATTTGGGCATCAAGGGTGCCAGTGATGTTAAGGTATGTTTGTATAATGGCTATTCGTATATAAATTCTAATAGCTCTGCTACTCTCTTCAGTTCCAAGCACTGGAATTCCCAACTTGCTTACATGGGATTAACGCACGGCATGCATCAACAGAAAATACCCACGCCCAAAGCAAATCCGTTGTTCAAAAAGGCATATGTTCTTTTGAATATCATCAATCTTCACGATTACCGCAGCAAGTTGGATTCGAGTTTGCAATCACTAGAGCTTGATCAATGGGAGTCTTCTGCTTTGCCATGCTCCCCGGGAAACACCTTACGAGAGTATAATCGGGCTATGGAGGACTATGTTCGTTTTTTTAAGGAGAATAGTGCTAGAAAGTGGGACCATTCGTGCAAGGGATGCCATCGGGTTCTTCCAGATGGAAGGGTTGTGTCAGCGTCGGTTGTAGATGGAAAGGCCATGGGGCATCAAGTGTGCCGAAATCCTGGGATGCATACATCCCATATTAAATCCAGAAGACGGTTTTTGTCGCCAGCACCACGATGAGCTTGGGAGCGTTTGCATTGTACGAGGGTGCGATGTTAGAGCAAACTCGGAAAAGGGTGATAAACGGACTTGCGGGAATCCGGAACATATTCAACTTTACTTACGGTCACTCACTGCTGATGGGAACGGGAGGAAAGTGAATGCTACGAACACGACATCTCCAATGGATAACGCAAATACGGAGGGCTCTGTGATCTTACCGCCTCAGAAAAAGAGGAAACAAACATCAACAATTGACGATTCTTTTGTTGACAAAGATACCTTCGACGGCGGGTTACTGAAATATCGCGCCAAGAGACGTTACTTACCGGGGATTTTCGTGAACGTTTGGTCTTGCGGTCACATTATGAATATCTTCAAGATGTTTACCTTTGAGCAAACGGCGGAACTTCTTCCTGGAATATCTAAAACATATGAAAGTATAGGTAACATTTCGTGATAATCAATGTTTTTTCATATTAACTTCTGAGCAGGGCGCTATCCAACCTTCACCTTCTTTGATAAGGCTTGCCGATTCCTGCCTTCCCTCATCAAAACAATTAATGCCGTTGCAGATCCTAACAAAGCACGATTGTATTGGCGCTTGGTGGATAACGTGGTCTGGCTGGTGGACAAATTTCATTTTCGCGCCCATAACGATGCTCGTTGCACTGAGTTTTTTAATCCCAAACTTGCCGACGAGGCCTTTCCATCGCTGGTTCCTTGGAATTCTCAAGCTGCCGAGCAAGCAAACGCATGGCTACAGCGGCTGGCAAATATTTTGAGGACTACCGATCATCTCTTACATGATTTCTACCTGTATTCTTTTATTGACGCACACAACGAATACACTGCAAAGGTTGAATAAAAGACTTTTTTGATACATTATCTCTTGTCCCATATTGCTACATTCGATAGTCATTGGAGTGTCTAATGGATGTCTACTGGGCTACTATTACAAGTTTCATATGTCTAATGGATGTCTACTGGACTACTATTACACGTATAATATTTCGGTAATGCACAATTATTTCCAAGTTATTTAATATTCTGATAAAATGGATAACACGTTACTAAGAGATATTCAAAATAACGACATAACTGTAACATCTTACATATATAATTTTAGTCGGTGTTTATTAAATCTGCCTAAAGACCAGCCTTACAATCACTTGTACGTAAAAGGGTTCGTTTTTAACTCTAATTTGTCGTGGTGAGTTTTGTATAAAAGATTGCGGTGGATATAGTCAAAGTGATTGATAGTTGCAGGTAGGCGGCCATTCGGAAGTTCAATGAGGTTGAAGGCTGGCTTAAAGTGTTCCGTTAACTTATTGCACCCTCCAACTTGCTGCCTGAATTCTTCACGTCGTTTCTTAAATGGAATGTAAAATTCGCTTATTTTCGGATCCCTTTGGAAGAAATAGTCCAACACCACAATACCCTTGCAGTACTTGTAGGTGTCAACAGTTTGGGGACGAGATGGATCAGCTTCACGTAACTTTTGCATGGCTCTATCATCCGACATACGTTGATCTTGTGGCTTCAGTATACCAGTGTCATCGGTGAGTCGCCAAAATGCTCGGCCCAGCTTGATCATTTGCTCTATTGTCTGCTTGGACGCTTGCTTCGATACTTTCTTTTGTGACGAACCTTGTCCTCGTGATGACGTATACTCTCTATGCCGTTTGGAGGCATGGCGTCTGTCGTGTATTGTCTTGCTGACTTCCCGCTTCCTTGAGCCTCTCAAGAATCCTTCATGACCGGGGACGCAAAGTCGCTATCTGACGAGATATAATTCTCACTTGAATATTGTGTTGCTCCCCTGGAGTTGATGTTGTTGTTGAAAGACAAATCATCTTCCTCGTCGCTAAAGTCAACTTCCTCGTTCTCTTCTTCGAAATCTTCCTCGGTTGAATTGTCCTGCAACACATCAACATCCGACAGGTACTCTGGATCGTAAACTTGATCTTGCAATTTCGACGTCGATTGACGGTTGGTGTCGGCAAATGTAGAAGATGTGTGTTTTGAAGAAGTCGCAACCTTGATTCTCCTTGTACCTGCGAACGGTGGGTTTGGCATAGTGTGATTTGCAGAAAGTCTATAGTACATTACGGATTTAGTAAAGGATACCTATAAAGCAACCCATCCACTTAGAACACTACATACTCATCATCATTCGGCATATCCCGTAAAATTATGAAAACCTTCAAAGGCTTCCCGTCCTCTGGCACCGCACCGGATGCATCGTAGTCCATTTCGCCGGTTGCGTCATCAACAAAAACGATTTCACCAATTTCAAGCGGGAACGTCGGTTTCTTTTGCAACAATACTGTGCCGACATTGGTCAGTAGGGTCTGCGCAACCTTACGAGCGTTGATCTTTTCAACTGAAGTGCCATTAGCGAAAGTTAAGTACATGTAATAAAGTCAGTCAAATATAGGGTTAAACACTTAAAGCTTATGTCTTACCATGTTTACCGTCCTCAGAATGAACTGATGCGAACATTGTCCCTTTGTAGCCGTAAACTTGGAAAAGAACTCTAACTTTGGTGGCAACACTGGCGGCATTGATAGGCATCCCTTCTTTGGAAACCCTCTCAACACTGTTCTTCTCCGATATTTCTGATACGTTGCTGCTCTCTTCCTCACAGATTGGAGAGGGGACGCGCACCGATCCAGAACCATTGCCAGAACCATTGCCAGACTTGTTAGCGCTAACCAAGGTAATGGTGTCCAATATCGGTGATGACAATCTGGCCTCTTTGTCACCCGGAAAAGAATGAAATGGTGGACCGACGAGATCCAGAGTCGTGGTGGCTGTAACGTCGTCTGTTGGTGTAGGTATTACTGGCTGATCCGGTGGTGGGGAGGAACTGGAAAGATTGAGGTATCTTAGGGATCAATTTGAAGGGGTCTGTAACGGGAATCAGGAGACCAAAACTAATAGTCGAGTAAACTTACTCTTTCTGTGAACGACCTTGATCTGCGGCTTCCTCTTCATCAACCGCTGTTTGAGGTTTGCTCACATCAAAGCCCACCGATAAATCTCTAACTTCCCCGCCTTCAGCATCATGAATGTCGTCTTGAATTCCACTCATGCTTGAGGATTGACGATCACCTTTCTCTATTTGAATTTCTTTTGATGCTTTCAAATAATGAAGATAAGTGGTTACTCCCCATCTAATTTTTTTCAACGTTACCTGCTACAGCTTGCTTCATCCTTTCATTAGCCCCCACCTTTGGCTGGATCCCAATTCGGTACTTGTTGTTTTTCTTCTTAAACCCTGTTGGCATTAGTTAATGCAGTTGACAAAATATCAACTTACTCATCAAGGCACTAGCCAGAAACTTGACGCAGTCCGGTTTATGGTCAAATCGTTCCCCTAGAATAGATTTGAAGCCGACCATCAACAAGTCCTCCAGCTTGTGAAGATCTACGATGTCGAGGGTTTCTAAAGATCTTGTGATGGTGGGAAGGTCCGTCATGTTGACATAAACGGGAAGCTCCACCATATTCTTTTCGCAGTCACCTTCAAACCTTACAAACAGTTTTCGTAACGCAGGCTCCGGGTTCTCAGTGCCATAAGTATTAATGTATCTGTTACAATAGTTAAGATAAATAAATAGAGCGTTGAACCTAATAATTGCTTGGCATCTAGTCCACCAGAGTACTTTTCTTGCAAGAGCATCAACCCCAGTGTTTCTACCGTTGACGGAGTTGTTATATTCATCCACGAAGAATTTCTCTCCGACATGAAGAGACTTCATCATATACGTTATCGTTTTTTTGTTGTCCTTCGCACTCGTAAACGGTATCTTGGGAAGCTCCACAAGGCGACGTCGGGCTTGGGCCAGGGAAAACATCAACTGAATCCCCTGATTCTCACCTTCAACTCTTTTCAGGAGTTGTGTTCTGTTAAAGGCCTTCCTCGCGTCTACCAAAGGATCCACTTCTTGCACATCTTCAATGACTTCCATGCTGCAGTTGTAGTAAGAATAAAAATACTTCTAACTAAACACTATAAAGAAAAATAAACGTGATGCGTATTTAAATAGACGGCCATAGTTCTTTATTAAAGATTAAAAAGCAGTCAAATTTGAATCGTGTTCATTGGAACCGTTGACATTATCTATTAGAGAGCCAATGCGTGTCTTTTAATTTTTCATGTCTAGTAACAAATTCCAAAAATCTGCAATCTAGTAACCCAACATTAGACCCCCGACTGGAGAGAGTATAATACATAAACTGTATAACTAAGGTATGTCTATTATTAGTCCAGCGTTGTCTAGTTTACATCTAGTGTATCTCGTACTGGAAGTCTAATAGACCTGTCCCACTAGACGCCGCAACTGGAAGAACCATTACGATAATGTTTGGCAATCATGTTTATCAAGCATATATGTATTACTTTACGTTATATCTCTGGCGGCGAAAGGGAGAAAAAAACAAATAAAAAACTAGACAAAGGCGAAAGAATAAAGGATAATGATGTTGCTAAAGAAGTAGAACTAAACAGTCGTACTCTACATAAAAAAAGAAAGGTGAGAGGAAAAGGAAATACGTGAATGTGTGAATGAACGCGAAAAAAGGTGATAAAAAGGAATGTATGAAAGTGCGTTGTAAAAAGTAAATGAAATAAACGGAATCCAAGATAAGCGAAATTGATATTAACCCCTCCAACGGCTTTCCAACCTCCTAAACCTCTCTAGAACAATTACACCAACTGTCCCCAGCAACAACAGATGACCGATGATCATGGGATCCACCTTTGACGCTGTTTTTATCATGGACTTCTGCACGCTAGTCATAGCCGAAATGCCCGACGTCGCGAGGAAATGGAGGACAAATAGACTAACGCACAGGTTGCGGAAAAGCGAGGAACCGGTAAGGATGATTGTGTCATTAACCTCAGTAACGACACCGGTAGCCTCACCAAACTCTTCTACCGCAGTCTTCATAGTAGGTTCGGCCAAATTCTTGCTAATTATAACACCCTACAAAAATGAAAAGTGATTAAACATTTATACATTAAGTGAAAGAAAATCAAACATAAAACATGACACTATAACATACCTCGATGGCGACAGTTCTTGATACGACAGCATCCTCTGGAGGGGCATGATCTTCGATGGTCTTATGAACCACGGGAACCTCAACAACGCCCTCGGCGACCTCCTCGGCGACGGTCTCATCGACAGGAAAGCAATCATCAGCGGGATTTTGAAAATCCATTCCACAAACACTTTCCTTGGCAGTCTTAGCGCTTGAACAAACCTCAGAGACGACGTCCTCGGTAGGTGTGTAAAAACGGTCAGTAGTCACACGGGCCCCGAGGCCTTTGACACTTTCATGAACGACCCCGTAATCGGTCTTCTCCACGCTCGGCGTCTCAAGTATCGGGACAACCTCCGTCATGGTCTTCACAACGGGAACGGCTTCAGCTACCGTCCCGTCGGTGTCAATAGCGGGGGTCTCGACAACCTCCTCGACGCCTGTCTCGATATCAGTCTCGATAACAGTTTTCTCGATAATCTCGACGATGAAAGCATTCTCAGTGGTAACTGTATCCTCGGCAGGCACGCCAAGCTCCTCAACGATTACTGTCTCGTCGGCGGGCTCCTCAACGGCGGGAGTCTCGACAACCTCCTCAACGACCTCGGTAACGACTTCTTCGACACCAATCTCGAGGTTATTTTCTTCCTTAGTCTCGATTACGACAACATTCTCAGAGACAACGACATCCTTGGCAAGTTCTTCCAGCTCCTTATCGGCTGGTACGGCAGTCACAACGACAGGACAATTTCAGAGACACCAGCCTCCTCAATAGGTGCGCAAGACTCCTCACTGGCCTCCAAAAGTACGGGAACCGCAACGACTACCTCCGTGGCAACTGTCTGGAAAGCAGTTTCTTCAAGAGTCTCGACAATGGGGACAATGTCAACGGCTTCGACGACGGGGACGATATTTGCGATATCAGACTCCCTGGCTGGTCCCTCGACGTCAGTTACGAGACCCTTCCCACCTAAACTACCTCCTACTTCCCCCCTTATCAACTCTCACCTCCTCACACCTCTCAACCACAGCCTCTCCCTCCTCAACCCCCTCACACGACATCCCCACAGCAACCTCAACCTCCACCTCCCTTTCCTCCACCCTCGAAACAACATCCATGTTCTCAAAAGCGGGAACGGAGTCTACTATTGTCTCGGCGATGGGGTCCTCAACATCGGGGTCTCCACAACCTCCTCCACAACCTCCTCGACGACTCGCTCGATACCAGTCTCGATAACTGTGTCCGTGTTAGCCTCAGCGACGACAACAATCTTAGAAACGACGGTATCCTCGGCAGGCACGCCAAGCTCCTCAACGACGGGGGCTTCGATACCTCTCTGAACGGCATCGTAAACAGTGCTCTCCAAGGTCGGCGTCTCAAATATCGGGACAACCTCCGTCATGGTGTTCACACCGGGAACGGCTTCAGCTACTACCTCGTCATTGTCAATAGCGGTCTCTACAACCTCCTCCACGACCTCCTCGACGCCTCTCTCGATAACTGTATCCTTGTTAGTCTCCGCGACGACAACATTCTTTGAAGATACAATATCCTTGGCAGGTACGCCAAGCTCCTCAACGACGGGGGCTTCGATACCTTCATGAACGACCTCGTAATCGGTCTTCTCCAAGCTTGGCGTCTCAACAACAGGAACGGTTTCAGCTACCGCCTCGGCGGTCACACTTGCGGCAGTCTCGACAACTTCCTCTACGACCACCTCAATAGACTTATCGACAACGGCAAACAGTACAGGGTTCTCCAAGTCGAGAGACTCGTTGGACGGAGGGAGGAGAGAGAACGCTTGCTCACCAATCCCATCCTTAACCTCCCCATTGACGGCTGCCTCGCCTACTGTTGTCTCTGGAGTCTCAATGAAGGAAAAAACATCAGAGTCGACGTCCTCGGCAAGTGCGCAAGGCTCGTCAACGGCTATAAAGGCCACTGGAGTATCCTGCATAATATGAGTGAGCACCATAAAAAAAATAAGGGGCAGAAAATAAAACATAAAAAGAAAAAATAGTTACCTCATTAGGAACGACAATGTTATCGGCAGGAGCAGGATCTTTGACGGTCTCGTGGGCCACCGCATCCTCAGCAACAGCCTCTGCGACCTCCTTGGCGACGGTATCGTCGAAAAACGCTCTCTCACCAACGTTAACGAAGGGGAGAACCTCGGTTACAACAGCCTCAAAAATATTTACAGCAGAATCCTCGATTAACGGAGTTTGAAAAACCTCCTCGACAATATTACGGGCCACAATGTCGTCTACTCTTTCCTCGGTAGTATTAACGATTGAAACGACCTCAAAGACCGCGTCCTTGGCAGGGACGCCAGTCTCAACAACCTCCCCGACGGTTCCATTTGTCGTGTTCTCAAGTACAGGTTTTTTACAAACGGAGACAACGTCCTCCATAGTTTCAACCTCGGGCCCGGGGTCCGTTACTGTCTCGTCGGCGGGCTCCTCAACGGCAGGAGTCTCGACAACCTCCTCAACGACCGCCATAACTACTTCTTCGACACCACTCTCGAGGTTATTTTCTTCCTTAGTCTCGATTACGACAACATTCTCAGAGACAACGACATCCTTAGCAAGTTCTTCAAGCTCCTTATCGGCAGTTACGGCAGTCACAACGACAGGAACAATTTCAGAGACACTAGCCTCCTCAATAGGTGCGCAAGATTCCTCACTGGCCTCCAAAAGTACGGGAACCGCAACGACTACCTCCGTGGCAACTGTCTGGAAAGCAGTATCTTCAAAAGTCTCGACAATGGGGACAATGTCAACGGCTTCGACGACGGGGACGATATTTGAGATATCCGACTCCCTGGCTGGTCCCTCGACGTCTAAACCACCTTCT
>JAHLKC010000342.1:0-11524 GCA_025449115.1 Chytridium lagenaria
CTCCTCAAGTATGGTCTTGACTTACATCGCGGAAGTCTCGTCAACCATTCAGCAACTGAAGGCTGCGGGGGAAGACACGGCAACCCCGCAACACATCTCCATCCTCTTGACGACCCTCCCTGAAGCATACGACATCATAGTCAACCTTCTTCGAGAACGAACCCAAAGCCGAGGCTGACTATGCCTATGTCGTTGGAAAGCTGTTAGACCATGAAACGAAACTGAAAGAGAGAAAGAAAGAAAATGAAGAGAACGAAGGCGCCAGGCTCACGCTGCGGGACGCTACAACAATCAACAACAAAGACACCGCGGCGGCGAGGACCGAGAATGCTACAATTGCGGAAAGAAAGGTCACTTAGCAAGAGACTGCTGGAGCGCGAGAAGAAATAACGACAACAGAAATGAAAGAGACAACGAACCTCAAGCTCAACCTGCGGCTGCAGGAAGAGGCTTTTTCCGTGGAAGAGGCCGCGGGGTTTCCGTGGTCGAGGAGGACGCGGAAGAGGAGGTCGAGGCCGAGGTGGTTGGAATCGAGGACCTAATGCAAACCTGGCAAACCAAAAAAACAATCAGAACAACAACAACGGAGGAAATCCTGTGGTTTCGTTGCAGCAGTACCTACCGTCAACATGAGCTCGGAAGGCGGTCCGCAGACTAGAGACACCAGATGGATGTTAGACTCTGGAGCCACTCACCACATGACGTTCCAGCGCAACATCCTGTCGAACTACCGCTCCATCCAGTGCAACATCAGCACTGCCGACAACAACAGCAATCTTGAATCCCGTGGAGTTGGTGACTGTGAAGTGAAGATTAGAAACGGCGAAAGAACGGAACGTTAATACTCAAGAACGTTTATACGTACCAAACATCGGACGGAACCTGATCTCGCTTGGGATGGCGAGAAAGAAGGATCTTGACATTTCCGAAGGACGACGGATACGACCTTAAACCAAAGAAAGAACCGTCAGCGCAAGCACTTGCAACGTTCACCTACAGCAGCAAAGAGAACCTCATTTACCTTGATCAAGTCATCGAATTCAAGCCAAGCACCGCCTCAGCAAAAGGCCGAGAAGTCTCTGACACCGCACCATGGCACTTGCGGATGGGTCATCTAGGAAAGAAGGGAGTGAAGAAGTTAATGAAGGTAGCGAAGGGGTCAACATGACGAATGAAGAAGACACTTACCTTTGTGAGGGTTGTGTTGATGGGAAAATGACAAGGACATCATTTCCTGACAAACCCGACGAGTTGAAGGCCAAGACCCTCTCGAGAAAATCCATGTGATATCGTTGGACCTATGAAGACCGCGTCAAATGGTGGCGCACGTTACTTCCTTACCATGTCGATAGCGCGACAAACTACGTTACCGTTTACCTGTGCAAGAAGAAGAATGAGTCGTTCAAGTACATCAAAAGTTTTAAAGAAGAAGCCGAGAAGAAAATCAAAAGGAAGCTCATTGAATAGTGGCAGACAACGGCGGCGAATTCAACAACAAACAATGAAGGATTGGTGCTTAGAGCATGGGATTCGACTTACTTTCACCATGCCGTTATAACGCGTGAATTCGACGTTGATCGCTATACGTCTGAATTCGCCGTCTTCTCCTCTTCCAGGATGCCCCTTCAAAACTTCCTCTTACAATTTTATTCCTTTTCAATGATCCAAAACAAAACAGGTCTTCGTCTCCTCCGATCCCCTTCTTCTTCTCCAAAAAAAACAAGCCTATAATATAACAAAAATCTGACAAGTTTGTACGACATATCAGTTCTAACTTTTGAATCCAGCTCCCATCCGCAAATCCCGCACGCATAACGCGTAACGCGTAACGCGACGCGTCACCATAGCGCCTTCAATCCTGCCTTCAACCCCTCCCAAACAAGATATAACCATAAACGAAAATAAACAAAACTAAATAGCCTGACGCGAAACGTAAGGTCAAGGAACGCGTGGGTCAATCGCGTATTCCCTCCCGTCACTCTCAACAACCCATCTCCAGTCACCCTTTGAACTTCACCCGTTACAACCCCACATCCGGCTAAATCTGTCACAACCCACGACCCTCGCCGAAGGCAGCGGGCGACCTCGCCCGACCCACTACCAATTTAAGCGAGACGATCGCCCCGGGGCGACCGTCGAAGCGGAACCTCTTCCTCCTCCCCTTCCGTCTCTTCCACCTCATCCCCCCTTCTTCTGTTGCCTCCCCTTCAGCTGATTCTGACTCTCCAGCAACTCCAGCTTGCGTTTCCTCTCTAAAGACTGGCCTGTCCTCATCCCCATTCATGTCTTTTCCTACTACGAAGAGGATAAGCTGGTCCCCTGCCACAGGTTTGTCCATTGCCGTGCCGTCTAGCTCACATAGCCAATAACCGTTTTTATGGGGTCCCCCACGAACCACGTACGGTCCTGAGTACCGATCATCTAATTTGCGCCCATACGTTTCGTCTAAAGTACAATCTCTCCACAGCACAAGTTCCCCAACTCGAAGTGGCGTCTCGCGAAGCCGATGGTGGCTATCCCAGAACTCCCTTCTCTTTCCGTCGCCTCTCTGTGATGTCCTCATGTGCTTTCTGATATCCGCTGCTCTTCGCAATATCAACCTTCCCCTGCACGCTAACATCTCCTCCCTGCTCATTTGTCTCCATTCAGCACGGTCTCACTCTCCACTATGTGTTCTAAGGGAAACACCGCCCTCTGTCCAAATACCATCTCATACGGACTCATCCCGTACGTGTCTGCTCGAAACAGCTGTCCGATCGGCCCACAGGACAGCCTGAAAATGCTTAGGCCAGTTTCTTTTTGTTCCCCCGGCGTCAAACGCCGAAGCGCTTGAATGATAGGCCCGTGCCCTCGCTCCACCGGTGCGTTTGATTGAGGATGATATCTTAGAATTCTCTCTAACCGAATACCCCTCCTCCTTGCTTCCTCTACTATCGCCTCCTTCTTTAACTCCCCCCCATCTACCGTTATCATTGAAGCCGGCCCGAACACATAATGGATTTGACTTAGATAAGTGTCAAACACAGCTCTAGCGTTACTTGGTCCCATTGCCTGCCCAACTACCCATCCCGTCAACGCCTCCCTGAACATGATGGCACCTTTCTTAGCTCCAGCCTCAGCGAAAGTCACATAATCGGCGTACCAGTGGAAGAAGGCCACCTGGTGTTAATAGGGTTGGTAGACTTCGTTCGTGGACGCGTAATCGGGTGTTCATCTGGCACCTCTCACATGAGCCCACATACTCCTTATTTCTACCCCCATTCTTCCCCACCAGTACCTCTCCGCCACCCTCAAGTATGTCGACCTCACGCCCCGATGCGATCCCCCTTCCCCAAATCCTCATGAAAACTCCTGACTATCTCTGCTCTCTCGCTTCTAACCCCACGACCCTGACTGATGATCTTCCTTCTTTGTTCTCCTAAACAAAAACCCTTCTCTTAAATAAAACCTATCCGCTTCCTTTCGAATCTTTCTCCACTCTTTCTTCTCTATGCCGCGGGGTTTTTGTGATAGGCGACCGCATATGTAGTTCCCTATCAATAGCAGGTACAGATCGTCTTCGTATCTTTCCTCGTTAAAAGTCTCTTCTTCCTCTATCACCCCCACGACCCCCATGAACGCGTCTAACCTCTCGTCAATGTGCTCTTCCAAGCCGGAATCCTCCACCTCTGAATCTCTCCAAGGCTTGTCGTATTGCCTGCTCAACGCATCGCACATCTTGTTCTTGATGCCGGCAATGTGGTGAATCTTAGCATCGAATGTGCGAACGTAGGCAGCCCATCGCATGATCGTAGGATCATGGATCAATGGGTTGTTTAACGACCCTATGAGGCTCCTCGCGTCTACATAAACCTCGAACCTGACACCATACAAGTAAGGAAAACCCCTCTTCAGGTTCCTTACTAGCCCACACATCTCTCGTTTGTGTTGTGAGTAATTTCGTTCATACTCCCTAAAGAGCCCTGAATAAAACCTCACGGCATATACCCCTCCTTCCCTGTCCTTTTGTGTTATCATCCCTCCCTCTCCTAGTGGTCCAGCGTCAACAGTCAGCATGGGGGCCGAGTGTCATCCCCGTAAACAAGCGGCCGAAGCGCTGGCGGACTCCTCATCCTTCTTTTTAACTCCTGAAAAGGCCTCCATCTCATCACTCCCTCCTCGAATGGAAAGTCGAGTACCGCCCTTTTCTCGTTAACGCGTGGAGCGGCTCGCAATGCTCGAAAATCCCATCTACGTACATTCTAAAGGTCCCAACTGCCCCAGAAACGATCGTACTTGACTAACGCTCATGGGCATAGGCCAATCCTGAATTGCATCCCGTTTCTGCTTCTTCGGATGGCGACCATTGGCGTCGCAATCATGGCCCAACACTTCAATCCCGCCTACCCCCCCCGTGTCTTTGCTCCCGAGAAGGTAATCCCAGCTTCCTCTGCGTCTCCTAATACCCCATCTATGTCTTCTATATGTTCTCTCACACTAGCTCTCACCCCATACTCGTCCATGGTCCCGTCCCACTCCTCCACTGATTTTCCCCTCAATGGCATATCGTCTATGAACGGCCACCCTTTCTTCGGTATCCATCTATGGAATACCTTTAGACTAAGCTGCTGACTATACATCGGCGAGTTTGTCCATCCTTGCGGTAAGCCCGTCATCCTCAGCAACCCAACGGCGTCCCCACCGCTGTAAGATCTCTGCTCTCCTCGTCCAACGGTATTTGATCAAAGTAGCTGTGACAGTCAAATGTCGAATAATCCCTCGCGCCGCAAAACGCTGCGTGATGTCTTCCATGTGCGGCGTGAGCAGCGAAGTACTGAACTGTGACCTCATTAAGCGGCTGTAAGTCCTGTATGAAAGCGTAGGCTCCCGTCTTTCTTCTGGACAACAAACCATCGCGACGAGTATGCTCCGCACGACGGCTCTGCCACACCTGATTCCAACTTCTCTCTCAACACCCCTATCAGTTTCTCAATAATGCTTGAGGCACTGGATAACTCTTCATGCGCCATGGCTTGTGCGGTATCGTTTGAATCTTCACTGGTGGGAAGATTTCCGGTTTAACTCTCCCTCTCTCGCTCAACGTAAAAGAGGAACGCCTTGTGTCGCCTATAGAGAACCTCCTTCACGGCACCCCGCTCCGCCTGATTCATAATGTTACCCTCCAACATTGCTCCACCCTTCCTCGTTGAGGCGACACCCCTTCTCAATCAACCCCTTCTCTGTCTAGTTCTCTTGGTCCCCAATCCATTGGTTTGTGTCCTCCCTCCAACGATACCCTAGCTGGCTTTTCTTCCTTGCGACCGGCTTATATTTTGCTCCCATGTTCAGTCCTATTAACTCTCCTGTTACCTCCAGGAAACGACTCTCGGCTTTTGTCCGACGCTCACATCGTCCTGCCACGTCGCTTCCCATTTCCATTGCTGCCCACTCCACTCTCCTCCACTCCTCCTCCTTGCCCTCTCAGGATCATCACGCGTCTTCTCAAGCGCTAGGATAACCTCTTCCACCCCACATTATCTCCTTCCTCCTCATATAAAGCCGACTAATTTCTCCCCCTTCCTCCATCCTCAAACCCACCTCTCTACCTAGTCTCTGCAGCTTCCTTCTCCCTTTCCTGTCAGCACGTCGCTCATAATCCCTGCCTCTTCAGGTCTCCAACATAGGTGCAACGCCCCGAACCAAAATGTTCCTTGTCTCTTTCCTTGCTCCCACCAAAGCCCCTGACATCACACCCCTTCATGTCCTCTAATAAATCCCTTTTTACTTCTCTCTCCTTCCTCCCCCATTTCCTCTCTCCGTCCTCCTCAAAGCTCCGGTTTTTTCTTCGATCTCCATTTTTTTTTCCTTCCGACCTTTTCAACGCTTTGCTCCTCTTTCTCTTCCTCTTTTTCCTCTCTTTGACTCCTCTCGGTTCTTCCTCCCTTCTGTTTCCCCTCTCGCTTCTGACCCCTCTCGTCAGATCTCCCTTCTACTTCCCCCAGCCCTTCCCTCAGTACTTCTCGGCCTGCGCCCCTCTCTCGGTCAGGCCTTCCCCCAAAATCCCCTCCCATTTTCGCCTTCAGCTCCTTTTCCTTTCTCCACTTTCTTAACTCCTTTGAAGATTTTCGCGTCGTCATTTACGAGCACGTCTCGGCGAGTCATACCCCTGCAACGCCGTGTAGAAGACCGAAAACCCTTCCGGATTCTGCATCCAGACGGTCATTTCTTTAGTCCTCGGATCCCTGACCGTTCTCGTGGCAGCTGCCTGATTTGCTGGCGACCCCCAAAGCAGCGCAAAAGGCGCGTTGTCACCTACAACCAGGGCTGATATCTCAAATCTCACCCCCCCCACAAACACTGGCAGGTTGGGGATCATGCCCTCAAGCTTGTCAATAGTGCCGTTGGCAGATCTCATGTTGAATGTGAACCCCCAATGAATACTGACCCCTCTTTCTCGATCTCGCTTGCCAGCCCTCTTGACACCAAGTTCATTTGGGACCCGTCGTCGTTTGGGACCCTTGGGATATAGAGCCCCCCTTCCATTGATACGACCTCTACCTCCGTTAGATGAGGGGACTGGGTGACCAGAGGCCGGATCTTTGGCCACTTCCTCAAGTCGTTCCTCCTTCCCTCCTCTCCGACTCTTTCCAATCTGGAATACCCATCCTCCCTGGTTTCCTCCTCATCTACTTCCTCTGCATCCGCCTCCCCGTGCCAGGCGTCGCCAATATCCATCTCCACAAATCGCGCTTCCCCTACCGCTCCAAACAGAGTTCTTTCCAGATACTCCATCTCGTCATCCCCGTCATCGTCATCGGGTGCTTGCCTCAGGCAAAGAGACGTGATTTCCCTGGGGAATGGATACCTTCCTCAAATTCGTAACCTTCTGTATCTCCTTGCGGACCCCTGACATGCTAAGAAGCTGTCCTGCTGTCACCATAACTGGCGTGTTGAGAATTGACTCGGCTATCTCCCTCGACGCGTTGGGGATGCCCTCTTGAAGCTGGGAGAGATATCTGAACGTTGATCCCCTTTTTTCCTCAGCGGCGCCAGTGACTGCCTTATTTCCATCCCCTCTCCCCTTATCAACTGGCTTGAGTACTTCCGTCCCCCTTCCCATCCTTTTCACCGATACTGACTCCTTTGGCCCCCATGACACCCTCGCCCTTCTCCTTTCTCCTTTGTTGGTGCCGCCACCCCTATTTTCCCCTGCCGTCCGTCTTGCTGCGTCTTCATCCAGGCTCATAGCTGATCCTGACTCCTCGGCTACCCTTAACTTCGCGTTCTTGCGTGTGGTTTCTCGTCACTACCATCATTTCTATCCCTCTTTCCTAAGTAGACCTCCGCTACACCCTCTCTGTCTCTCGCTCATCCCTCCCACAACCCCTATAAAGTCGTCAAGCGGCATAACACCTCTGCCCCTGTACCCTGTTTTGATCTCAAGGTGAGCTCTAGCTAGTTCAACTTCGAAAAGACTAACGTTCTTTGCCCTCAGGATAGTCCTCACCACAGGGGTAACCTCCCCACCGATCCTTGCATCGATCGAGATTTTTCCAGCTTCCCCATCTTTTCTCCTCCTGTAGCCATGAAAGTGTTCATGGACATGTTTCCATCAGCTCCTACCCTCTCCCTTAACGATTCCCACCCTGACGAATCCACCACAATTTTTGATGCGTAAGTTTTCCCTACTACCGTTTTATTCCCCTCCTCTTTCCTACCTCCGTATTTTTTCTGCCATTCCTCCCATTCGCTGCCCTTCTCCACCCCCAGCCCTCTGTAAGCCTCTTTCCCTCCTTATGCCCCATCTCGAGAACCGCCATCCTTTACATTCCCTGTTTCTGTGCTTGGCCTAACCTGTAGATGCGGGAATTTTTGGGACTAGAACTGCCGCGATTCCCCCTCTCCCGTATCCAACCCCCACGTCCTGTAGCACGCCCATCTTCCGTTCGGACCACCACGTAGCCGTTCTCTTTCTTCAAAGGCCACCCAAGCTTGATCATTTCGTCGAATACCGGGCAAATTCTCGTTTGATGCTCCGTGGAGTCGCAGACATAACAGTTCCTTGGTTCGGTCGGGGTCCAGAGGCCCTCTTGGGGGGTTTCCGTTGCCGAAAGGGGGTCCTCCTGCACCTGGAGAGGCTTGGCACTCGTTGTTGTTGCTGGCCTCTTAGCGAGCTCATTGACCGTAAGGGCTAAAGCTTTCATCTGGGCCGTCAACTCGCTCATGTCTCCTCCGCTGCTAGCTCCCCCCTTCTCTGCCCTCAACCTCTCTTCTCTCGCCTTCTCCTCCTTAAGCTTCTCTATCTCCTTCCTAAGACCTCTAGTCAAATTCCTCATCCCTTCTCGCTGCGTTGCGGCCTTTCACTCTTTTACCCCTTCTCCTCATTCTGCGTTTCCCCTTTTGCTCTTATCGTTCTTTCCTTCTTTTACCTCCCCCATCCTCTTCCGTTTTCTTCTTCTTCTGACGTGGATTCTTCCGATAATGCTTCACTCGAATCAGAGGAAGAGGTACTCTCAGAGCTCCTTTCGCTTTTCTCGGATCCACTATCATCGGACCCGACCCTTCCCTTTCCTTTCCGATCCACCCTTCTCGCCTTTTTGCCTCGTGTCGCTTGCACCAGTTTCATCAACGGGACCTTGTACTGGTCCATCTCGGTCGTCGAAAAGCTCTTTGTTGGATTCCAAAACTTCGCGCACCCGAGTTGGGAGTCCTTTGACGAAAAGCTTGACACCTTCGGCGTCTGTAATTGAAGCTTCCCTCTTCTCATACGCTTCTGTGAACTTGTTACGGAACCTCTCTGCTGTCCAGCGTTTCTCTTTGCTCTTGTCCACAATGGATCGCAGGTCCTCGAATGTTTTCTTCCCTTCGCCGTAAGTTTCCCTCAGCCAGTCCGCGATCTCCTCGAAGGTGGGCTTGAATCCAGGCCCTCTGACTGTTGGTTTTTCCTGCTCATCCACCCAAACCCTATACATTGTCTTTGCGTCCCCTCTCGTGAATGTCCTTACGAGCTCCACCGCTTTATCCTCATCCCTTTTTAAACCTTTCTTCAAACAGTTTTTCTCTACCCTTTCCAAGTGACCCTCCGGGTCCTTCAAATCAAAGGGTTTCATCCTTGAGTTTTTTTTCGATGTGTTTCCACAATTATAAAGGAATAAACGCTGTACCAGCGCTGTATAACAGGAAGAGAGTATGATGGTTCAATCACTTGCCTCGCACTTTTCTTCCTGGACGCAACCACCAGTTATAACGCGTGAATTCGACGTTGATCGCTATACGTCTGAATTCGCCGTCTTCTCCTCTTCCAGGATGCCCCTTCAAAACTCCCTCTTACAATTTTATTCCCTTTTCAATGATCCAAAACAAAACAGGTCTTCGTCTCCTCCGATCCCCTTTTCTTCTTCTCCAAAAAAAAACAAGCCTATAATATAACAAAAATCTGACAAGTTTGTGCGACATATCAGTTCTAACTTTTTGAATCCCAGCTCCCATCCGCAAATCCCGCACGCATAACGCGTAACGCGTAACGCATGACGCGTCACCATAGCTGCCTTCAATCCTGCCTTCGACCCCTCCCAAACAAGATATAACAATAAACGAAAATAAACAAAACTGAATAGCCTAACGCGTAAGCGTAAGGTCAAGAAAAACGCGTGGTGTCAATCGCGTACTCCCTCCCGTTACTCTCAATAAACCATCTCCAGTCACCTTTGAACTTCACCCGTTACAACCCCACATCCGGCTAAATCTGTCACACCGTACACACCGCAACAGAACGGTGTTGCTGAACGAATGAACAGGACCTTAAACGAGAGGTCTAAAAGCATGTTATGCTCATCAAAACTCGAAACGCGTTTTTGGGGTGAAGCCGTGATGGCTGCAGCTTACCTCATTAACCGATCACCAACCCGAACGAACGAACAAGACGCAACGTCGCTTGAGAGATTCGCTGGAGTAAAACCTGACTTGTCAAGACTTCGTGGATGGGGCTGCCTGGCGCTCGTCTGGATACCCAAGCAGCAACGAAAGAAGGGAGATTTTAATGCACAACGTGTGCCTCTCGTGGGGTATGAACCGCTGGGCTATCGCCTTTGGGATTTGCAAACGAATAAGTTGGTTAGAAGCAAGTCAGTGATTTTTAACGAGGGAGTAATGACGGCGGAAGTAGAGAAGGGAGAATCAAAGTTTGAAGGGAGGTTCAAGAGTAGAAAAACGACCTAGACTTACCGGATTACTCCACAGACTCGTCAAGCTCTAGTGGAAGCGAAGTTGATACAGCGGTAAACGACGAAGATTCTGAAGATGACGAAAATGATAATGTTAGTAGCCTGGAGAGTTTTGGACGATTAGACCATCAGCAAACACCGCATCGTTAGAAGATGATGACAAACCAAAGACCTACCAGGAAACGATGGGTAGAAAGGAGAAGGATGAGTGGAGGAAAGCAATGAAGGAGGAAATGAAGAGCCTGGTTGAGATGGGAACATGGAGGTTGGTTCCCCGACCAAAAGGGAGACAGATTATTAAATCAGGATTGGTGTACAAAACAAAGCGAGATGAGCTGGGAAATATCGACAAACGTAAAGCTAGATTTGTCGCTTTAGGTTATTCGCAAAAACAAGGAATCGACTATGACGAGAAGTTCGACCTGTCATCAAGCAAGCGACGCTGAGAGGATGCTTGCGGTCGCTTGTCAAGAAAACATGGAGATTCGGCAATACGACGTGAAGACCGCGTTCTTGAATGGGAAGCTTGAAGATCATGAGATTTATATCGAACAACAAGAAGGATTCGTCGTCAAAGGGAAGGAAGATTGGGTGTGCTTATGCATGAAGAGCCTCTATGGACTCGTACAAGCACCAATGTGTTTCAACACCGACTTAAACACGTTCCAAGTCGACGAGGAGAGGTTTACTCGCTCTGCGGCGGATCCATGTCTTTACTACAAGCGAAACGGCAAGGACCTTACCTTGAAGGGAGTCTACGTCAATGATATCATAGAGGTGTCGACGAGCAAGGAGGAATTAGACCGATCAGAAAAACGGTTCATGAGACGTTACCGAGGTACGAGAGCTCCAAGTTTTCGTTACGTCCTGGGGTGGCATGTTGCTATGATCGTGTAAAAGGGAAGATTGTGGTGTTCCAGCAGAGATACATCGAAACGATGGTCAAAAGCTGGTATTACCAAAAAACTCTTTTACACTATACCCAATGGACGCCGTCAAGAAAACTCCTGAAGAACATGGAAAGCAGATAACGAAAACGAACGAGAGAATCAAGGATACCAACAGTACACTGGATCCTTGATGCATGCGATGATCGGGACTAGACCTGATATAGCATTCGCACTCGAATGAGTGCTAGATTTCAAGAGAACCCTTACCCTGCGCATTGGGATGCGCTTACCGAACTTGGATACTTACAGCAAACGAAGCAGTTGGAATACAGTATACTGAAAGGATAAGCTGGAACTGGTGGGATATGCAGATCGACATGGGAACTGATCCGGACGATATGAAGTCAACGAGTGGTTTTTATCACTTGAACG